>CM060958.1:107145126-107220126 GCA_030765055.1 Mantis religiosa | reverse complement strand
CTATCTATCTATCTATCTATCTATCTATCTATCTATCTATCTATCTATCTATCTATCTATCTATCTATCTATCTATCTATCTATCTATCTATCTATTTATTTATTTATTTATTTATTTATTTATTTATTTATTTATTTATTTATTTATTTATTTATTTATTTACTTTTTCTTTTTTACTTTACAACATTATCTTGTAATTTGACACATTTCTCCCAGCGGTGCTCCCAACTCTGTAACCCGTCCAAATAGCACTCGGCGTTTTTCTATGTAAAGTAATTGTTCACGAAGGTGATTGTCTCTTCATTTGACGAAAATCTCTTTCCTCCGAGCGCAATTTTCAGATGAGGGAACAAAACGAAGTCACTTGGGGCTAGATCTGGTGAGTAAGGTGGATAGTAAATCAGTTCAAACCGTAATTCGTGGATTTTCGCCATTCCAACCGCTGAGGTGTGAGTCAGTGCGTTGTCTTGATGAAACAGGATTTTCTTTTTCTGCAAATGTAGTCGTTTTTCCGCAAGTTCTACCTTCAGCTTGTCAAATAATGATGCTTCGTATGCTTCTGCAATGTTTTTTTTTTTTTTTCTCCGTTTGACGATAATCGACTAAAATAACTCCATCATTATTCCAAAAGACAGTCGCCATCACTTTCCCAGTCAGGAAAACAGTTTTTTTTTTTTTTTTTTTTTTTTTTGAGCCGGTTCCCCTTTGCAGTCCACTGTTTGGACTGTAATTTTGGTTCGAGCGTATAATGATGTATCCAAGTTTCATCTACAGTCATTAATGAGTACCAAAACTTGGATTTATTGCGCCTGAACTGCGCCAAGAGAGCGTTGGAAATGTTCATTCGAACACGTTTTTGGTCTAACGTGAGCAAACGAGGCACCCAACGTTCACAGTTCAATGTTCCTAGCCTCTTCTATTTCTCTCACTTTAATTCGGCGGTCGTTTAGCACCATTTTGTGAGCGTTGGCGATGTTTTCGTCGGTAGTTCAAGATTCTGGACGTCCCGAAGGTTCATCGTCTCCCAAGCTCTTACGGCCATGTTTAAATTCAGCTTCCCAAAATTTCAATGTGTTAAATGATGGTGTAGAGTCCCCATACACAGAATCCAACTCATCTTTGATTTGCGTAGGCGTATTGCCTTTCAAAAACAAATATTTAATGACAGCTCGATACTCGATTTTGTCCATTTTCATAAAAACACTCACATGAATTCACTGTTATCTAACAGTTGAGCGTCCAAAATGGCTGAAACTTTGGTAACAACAGATTAATTAACAACATTTACCATCTTTTATTTACGAGTGCTGCCATCTTCATGTTCAGGTCGGAAATTTTCAGACCAACCTCGTGTATATATGAACAGCTACCAGAAACAAAGTTCAATTGGGAAAACATCGGAAGCATTCGATGTCGCTGCGTTCACAATATACACTTTAATACTACTCTGTCTTAATTTCAAAGCTATACGATAGATAGGGAGATGCTTTGCGGCTTGGCCGTATGTATGGTAGCTCGTAAGTGGAACAACATCAGTTTGTATCCTTGATGTGCATGTTTCCTTTTGATTATTGTTACTTTAATAGCAATGCCTTATGTTTTTCTTGCAGAAGATAAATAATGATATTTTAAACACATTTGTTTATAAAAACGCAAATAATGTATTCTTGTCGGTTTTAAAAGAAATGCAATGTTATTACAAATTTGCCTTAATATTGGTTATGTGAACACTCGTGCTCATTTATCTGTTATGAATGTTGCTGACATATAATGCGAAGTATCCTCTCGTGAAAATTTCACTAGGCATTTGGTCTTATCCATATCCCGCAAAATGAGGGCAGTACAAAATAATAGAAACAGAAGGTTTACTGTCTGCCCACCACAAGAAGACAACCGGGGAAAGAAGAGGCAGAAGGGCTTCAAGTGTTTATCTGCTCTGGTAGTGGATCTGTTTACTACGAAATGAGTGCATATGAATCACCCATGCTGCCAGATCTAATACTCGTTTCAGTAACTGCAGTGATAGGTATTATGTATGGGTGACAATACTGTGTATTTTACATGAACTTAGCATCCATTTCACATTCGGAAGGCGAGCTTAAACAACAGCAAAAATCATTAGTTACACATTACTCTGCTTTGCCTTCTTGTGTTGGGTGGACAGTATACAACCGATACTAATTTAATTTCCGTTTTTTTTATTTTTATTTTACATATAGGAATAAAATATTTCTTTACTTTAGTTAGTTTAAAAAGAGAGTAGAATGATTCAGTTTTTATGTGTAAATATAAATACCATAAAATCACGTAAACCGTAGAAATTGGAAGTTATATTACATTGTGGTAATATATGTTTCGTATTTCTACAATAAAAATCCAAAATGATATTCGGGATTTGAACCTTTGTAGGTCTAGCTTCTACATACTGGTCTATAACCGCTCGGCTATCAGTTAACGTTCAGTAACTGATGCTCAATCATAGAACGCAAATTTGCAAACTCAGTGACAAAACTACAAGAAATGTTGAAGAGTTACAACGAAAAGAGCAAATAAATGGGGTTAAAAATGAACGTCACAAACGTAAAAATCATGACCAGCTCCACAGAAAGCATTATTCAAGTTGATGGATAGCAAATAGAATACTCTAGCAACTATGAGGCCTGATCAACAAAGACTGAGACTGACTTTTTCACAGATGTCTATTACTGAAATTCAATGTTTACATGATCTTTTTCAAAGTAATCCCCTCCTACTTCAATGTATTTTATAGCGTCTCTGTCAGTCCTTGAACACGTGCTGTAGACCATTCTTTGTCAGGTCCTTGAGAATCGCCACACTTTTCTTGAGCACTGCTTCAGAGTTCTCAAATCGAATACCCCTAAGCTTAGATTATAGCCGGTGATGGGTCATGGCTGCATCATTATGATCCTGAAGGAAAACAAGCCAGCACAGTGTGGAAATCGCCAGGTTCTACAACACAAACGAAGGCAAAAGTTGTTCCATTTGCAGGGAAAGTATTCAGGGAAGGTATTTACCTCACGTAACAAATCAAGTCATGCAGTTTCTGGTTCGATTCAACATTACCTGTGTACCACAACCACCTTATAGCCCGATCTTGCACCCTGTAACTTTTTTATTGCCATCACTAAAGGAAAAGTCGATTTGAGAACTCTGAAGCAGTGCTCAGGAAAAGTGAGGCGATTCTCAAGGAGCTGGCAAAGAATGGTCTGCAGCACGTGTTCAAGGACTGACAGAGACGCTATAAAAGTGTTTTCAAGTAGGAGGGGGCTACTTTGAAAAAGATCATGTAAAAATTGAAATGCAGCAATAAACCACTGTGGAAAAAAAACCAGTCACAGTCTTTGTTAATTAGCCGTCGTACATTTCCCTAGGCCAAATGGTGAGTCTCTCAGGGACAAGGGATAGAGGAATAAGGAGAAGAGTAAAGTTAGCATGGGGTAAATTCTGGAGCCTGAAATTTATTCTTCAAAGAACCATTTAAGACCAAATATTATAATATAAACCTTCAAACCTGCATCATTCGGGTCTTACTATACGGTTGCCAGACTTGGGCACTAACGAAGAAACAGACTCTGATGCTACAAACATACCAACGAGAGATGGAAGGGAAGTTCCTTAATATCAGCCTAAAAGATAAAGTGAAGAATGAAGTGCTGCGAAAAAAAAGCGCGGCCACTAGAGCAAAGAGGATTAAATGGCAATAGGCAGGACATGTGGCGAGAATGCGTCAAGACAGATGGGCATAACGCTATTACAAGGGAGGTGAAGCAGAGGACGTCCGATGCTACGATGGTCCAAAGATTTTAAGAAAGGTCCAAATGCAAAGTAGATTAGAACAGCAAAAGACAGACATCAATGGAAGCAAGTGGTAGCACCTCTAATGTGAAAGTGACAGTAAAAATAAACAGTCGTTTCCAGATATAACGATACAGTATTAATTAAGGATAGATAAAAATAAGTACACCTTGTAAGAATCGGTCGAGCTGACCCACCAGTGGCTGGGTGGTCCTTGGTGTTAAGGAATGTTATCGGCTATTTATTTATTATTTATTTATAGTAGAACGAAGGTAAACAGACGCATCCGTAACACCAATGTAGATCTGCCGTGGAAACGATGTGGACTTAGAAAAATATTCGCTCCCAGAGTCGGCCTTTTTTTATTTATTTATTTATTTTTTGTTCAAATGTGTATATGGTACAGAACATAAAAATAGTATTCTTTTAGTATTTATTAAGTCTATGGGTGTATCTCTTGTTCTTTTAAAGACCATAATTCACTTAAGGTATCACACAATCACATTCAAACTGTTTTTGCCATTCATATTAACTTTATTATTTAAAAAAAAAACATGGCCTAACGGCCCGCTAGCGGACCAGAACCTGCCAGCCAAACTGGCAGCTTCACGCTCACATACACAAGGTGGGTGATCATCCAATCGAGACCGAGAGATGTGGTCAGCGTCTCGGCATCCCCAGCCATAGAACTGTCTTTTTGAACTAGAGTTCGCCACCTAGCGTAACTCCTCAATTTCCACGATGCTGGTTGGGCACCGGTCCTATATCCGGAACCTAAAATCTGCACCCTTCAAGGGTGGGATCGATGTCGGTTGCCTTCCGTGGCAGGGAACACCAAAGCACAATGCGCTAGCGCGCTACGCTACCCGAAGTCATTTACTTATTTATTTTGTTTTAATGAGTTAAAAAGTGGTTTTGGCTTATCAACGCTAATTACTAACCTCAAACGGGTGGTACAGATTTGAGGAGATGAAATCAAACGTCACTAGCGCCCACCTCTGCAGCGTGTTGGTAGCGTGTCTGCCTCAAGTTGAAGGGATCTTGAGTTTGAATTTCGGTCAAGGTAAGTTATTTGGATAAGGTTTTTCAGGGTTTACCTTATCCTGAAAGATGAATGTCTGGTAACTCTAAGCTTTATGTACCCTGTACTCATTTGAGCATCATTTCATTCGTCTGGTACGACTTAATGTTGGAGGTTTTACCTTATTCTGAAAAGATGCATGTTTGGTAACTCTATACTCTATGTATTCTGGGCTCGTTTGAACATCATTTCATTCATCGTCCAATGTGACTTAACGTCAGAGGACATTAAATTAATATAACAAAGCACTGAGCAAGATGGCTCAGGCGGTTTCGTCTGTGGGAGGTCCGGGTTCGATTCCCATAACCGACCTACATGACCCATGGGTTTTCGGAGGTTTTCTCAGGTCAGCAGGCAAATTCTGGGTATGTTAATTATATCCTTCGAATGTTCTGTCCCTCCAATGTAACTTCATTATCATTTCACATTATCTCTCATCTGGTGGTCTCTTCAAGGGTAGAAAGTTGGCGCTGCATGGCAGGATGATATGCTCCTGGTAAACATTTACTCGGCTGGTAGAATGGTCTCCAAGCCGGCCCGGTGGATTGTTTAGGGGCCAATGTAGGAGTACTAAACTGTCGGGAGTTTCAAACTGGTAAATGGCACGGACCCTGTCCTCTGCACTGTCGTCAGCATTTGGGTCTCCTCTCGCCTCATCCTTACACCCAGTGGTGCCCCACTTGGGGTATAGATACCAAGGAACACTGATCGACGAGCAGAATCCCCTCCGAATCATTCTATCCTATCCTAGAGTCATGAAATGAGGACATCAAATTAAGAAGGTAATCCCAAATTATTCGTAAAACTATATAAAAAGTAGATAAGTTATATTTTGTCAATTTGTTCCATTAAATCTCACTTTAATAGTTCAAAAGTTATATGAAACAAAGGGAAAAATCTAGAATCCTGGACATTTGCTAAAAGCCAGTTCTTTTGGTAAATGTAGTCTTCCCAAAGTGAAAAACCTCTGTCGTTTCGTGCGCTTGCTGCACACATTCAAACAATGCAATGAGTTGTCTTATTGATTTTTGGACTTCCCATGGGATAAACCTTGCCCGAGGACTTTTAATTGAGTCGTGTCCGGAAGATTGTGTTTCTAGCACAGAAATTGAAAAAGTTGAATGAAGTTCGTATACGACGTAGTAAAGTTCCTGAACATTAATTGAAGCAATTTGCTCTCAAGTTCTGTAAACTGCACCTCTCTGCTCCAGAAGGTTAATGCTTTATATCAAGGCAAAGACATGATCCCAAAACGTTTTTATACGAAATCTCATAATGGTAGTGCACTAAGACTGTTAGCAAAGATGGTTATAGCGTATACAATAAAGGGGGATACCTCCACCAGAAAGAAGGAATCAAGGGAAGGAACTGCAGACGGACGGCTACAAAGATTCACCTAAACCTTTCTTGAGAGAGAAGATTGAAGATGATGAAGTCTCTATTAATTTACGTCCACCTTAAGTCATATTGGACAATGAATGAAATGAAGCTTAAATCAGTTCAGGGTCAATATAGCTTAAAGATATCCGATATACATTTTTTAGAATAAGGAAAACCCTGAAAAAGACCGTACACGCTTCATGTGCCTTAATTTTACGAGGGTCGGCTGATATGTCCCAGGTCTCACCTAGACTACCTTGTATCCAAAGTTACACGTCAATAGCTTGTTTAGTTTTTGAATGACAGCATTTTAAACAAGACAAGTGTAGACGTTTTACGAAAATGTAGTATTTAAAAAAAGGAGTAATGGTTATCGTTAATTGATGGAATTTAATCATTTCTCCCCACTAGTCGTCTATAGGGTAAGATATTTGATGGATAGAGTCAACATGAAAAATTCAATGCCATGGCCGGGATTTGAACCACGTATCTCCTGGTTTCCGTCCAGTCGCTCTTAACCTTTGAGCTACCATGGCCAACGTGCCGTTCTGACATTAAATTCTCCAGTTGACTCGCATACTTCCCCGTTGACTCTATCCATCAAATATCTTAGCCTATAGAAGGCTAGTGTGGAGAAATAATTAATTTCCATCAATTAACTAAAATAATAAGAGTTAAATGATGAAGCCTGGGACTCAAGTACTTATGGTAGTAAGTCGCTACAAACGGTGTATCTCGGATGCGAGAGCCTCTAGTAGTCTACCGGGGACATATACGACTCAACTGGAGTATTTAATGTCAGAACGGCACGTTGGCCATGGTAGCTCAAAGGTTAAGAGCCACTGGATAAAAACCAGGAGATCTGTGGTTCAAATCCCGGCCATGGCATTGAATTTTTCATGTTGACTCTATCCAACAAGAGTAACGGTTAATTATTATGTGTTTCAAATGTGAAGGTGTTTCTCCTTGAGCGCTACTAGGTGAGCAACCAATCGGAGTACTGCGGTGTTGTCGTATTGCTTTCCCCTTTAGTAGTGTGTGACGAGCGGCAAACTAATCTATCTCTAATAACTACTATCCACCCTAAGACAAAAGTTCAGATTTCACAAAAACGTTTCCATGAGGAAGGAGAGAGTCACGTATTTAGTATAAGCGTAAAACCCCATATTTTTAGTTCAGATAGTTTTTCTAATACAAATAAATAAAGTATATACCATTATAACAATGCATTGCGACGTAAGCACTGTAATGAATATCATTATTGGTTGGCATATATGCGTGGACGTATATTTGGAATTACTCAGAACTGAAACGTAAATTTTTGGCATGACGTGATAAAAGAAATATTTCTTTAAATAAGCCAAGGTGTTCGTTAAATTCACGATACACTTCTTGCTAGTCTGGCAGAACGTGTTTGGTCATATTATATCTCTGTTTATGAATGGTTCGCAATCTCTATTTACTCTTGAGAGTTCAAAGCAGTACTATTCAGTTACTCTTACGTACAAAAGTGTATCAGCTGGATCAATGAGACGCGGTCCATCTCCCTCCGCCTTTACTACTGCTAGAACAATCCAATAGAGTTAATGTGGGCTGAAATTATGTTGGAAACAGAAATAATACTTTTAAACTGACTAAGTTGAATGACTTATTCACGAAGAAATTGACAAGGAACACAACAAGACTGGAAAAACTGCGTGAGACATCAGATAAACTACAAGAAGACGACTTTTGGAAAGAAATAGCACGTAACGAGATTTTGGAACCTAATCATCATAAATTTGCAGTACCAAACGTTGAAGACAACGACAAGGACGAATTATCTCTTAACGTAAGTAACATTCACAGCTGTACGGATGCACCGCTGGTATTTTCGTTGGATTATAAAAATAAGTAATTCACAAACTATAATTAACTTTAAACTAAATATTTAAAACATTTGCGTAGAATATTCATGTAGAAATTGTGATTTCAACAACTGCATTATTATGAAACTTTGAAAAATTTAGTTTGCGTTCCCTTAAATCTAGCGCCACGAACACTCGCAATTGTGCGAGAGAGAGAGGGAAATATAAAAAAGTGGGGATACCGAGGTGGCAAAGGTGAAGGCTCTAACGCATCTAATTCGTTACAGGCGAGAATTCTTCCCATTTGAAACACACAATATTTCGATTTGAAAGGCTTAACGTCTAAAGAAATCAAGGAGGAAATGGACAGTACATTGAAAAACTCTACCTCTTCATATACAATGACTAAAACGTGGCTTGCAGAGTTTAAAATGGGACGTACGAGCACTAGTGATGAGTCTCGCTCTGGACGTCCTGTGGAAGTCACAACTCCAGAGATCATTGAAAAAAATTCCATCGTTTAGTGTTGGAAAACCGCAGATTAAAGTTGTTTGAGATAGCAGAGACCGTAACGTGCCGGTAATATTTTAAGTAATCTTTTGGGCTTTCACAAGGTCTGTGCAAGATGAATGCCGCGTTTGTTGACACCTGATCAAAAGTTGCAAGAAGAAACTGTTTCTGCTAAGAATTTGGAGCTCTACCGTAAAAATCGAAGTGATTCTTTAAGCAAATCATAGTCAAAACATTGCATTGTGCCAGGTGAACCAACTCCAAAAAGGGCGAAGTCAATTTTGTCAACTAACAAGGTTATGGCGAGTGTTTTCTGGGAGCCGCAGGGAATTATTTTTATTGATGACTTGGAAAAGGGTAAAAGTATCACTGGTCACTATTATACGCAGTCTTACTGCAACGTTTGAGTGATGAGGTAAAAAGAAAAGGACCTCATTTCGCAAAGAAAAACATATTGTTTCTTCATAACAATGCTCCGGCCAATCGTTCAGTTATTGAAATGGGAAAAATGTGTGAATTAATGTTAGAATTGCTTGAATATTGACCCTATTCGCCAGATCTAGTACCTGTTGCCGAACCTCAAAAAATGCCGTGAAGGACGAAGATTTCACTACAACGTGGAGGTCATTGATGAGGTAAACAGCTATTTTGAGAGCCATGATAAATCGCACTACAGAGATGGTTTAATTAAATTAGAACACCGATATGACAAATGAAGATTATGCTGAGAAATAAAAAAAAGCATCGTAAATGTTTTTTTTTTCTAGGCCCGGGACTTATCAGCCGACCCTCGTATATCTTTGATTAGGGGCCTCTTGGTACTGAATATTTAGAGGAATGCAGTACTTTGTCTACAGAAAAAGTAGCTAGGTGAAACAAGCTTCTATTTTGTTTACTATTATAGGCAGAAACGATTACTCATCGGCAGATATAAACTCCTTTACCGTACTATAGTTCGAAGTTTTTTTTATGCTGAGTGTGTTTTTCATAAAGATTATATTCACCCCCACACACACACAGACACACATTTAAGTTTCTCTCTTACCTCCAGACTCTTTAAAGAACTGGAACCTATCCTGGCTAAAGAAACCTTCCCATGCTCAAACTTCCCATCGAAGCCAGGTCCACTGGATTTGGAAACCAGTATACTAACTACCAGACCACATAGTGTCAATATTAACTTTGATTACTAGAGAGATGAGGGTATTTCACTCAAAAGGAGTCATACATATGTCAGTAGGTCATAAATGATATGTCCTGCAAAGCGGGTAACATATTAAAAAGTGCACTCATCTCCATGTGTGTAGTCCAAGTCCAAATCGAATACTGACAGGCTGTTAACAGCCAGAAGGTTTTTGCTGCGTACCCACCCAGGTTTTGGGTCTGACCGCAGGTTGATAATTTTGATAGTTACAGGATGATGTGGGATTTTTTGTTGAGGAAATTTATTGAGGTAGCTTTTTGCTCCTCATTAATTTTGTACAGGATGCCAATCCGCTTTTTTGTTTACACCCTGGTGTTTTATTTTGCTAAAGTGTGGTAAATTTTGTAGCCAAACAGCTCATTTGGAGATTTTGAAATTCAGCTTATACTGCTGTATGGATTAACTCCTTTGTTAACTCGGGTGCCCGCATGCCATACGGGGTACCCGGTAAAGCCTGAAGCGGCGTCTCGTAGTGTCGTAATCTCCTAGAGACCGAACCAGGGCGCTTCTGTGAGCTGGAATTTGAGCGTAAAATTTTGTCGCCCGGCGCCTAATTTCGTCCTCCACGTATGGGAGAAGAGAAGCTTCGTGAAGCAACCTCACCGGGAAAGAACGGCCCACAGAGTAGATGGATCGGAGTCCTCTATTCTGTGCACGCTGAAGGTATGCTATCCAGCTATCTGCAACCATGCCCCAGATTTCACAGGCGTACAACATGAGTGGGACTATCAGCGCTCGAAAGAGGTGTAGCTTTAAGCGGACTGGCATCGAGCCCGAACCCAGCATTTGGTACAGAGGGGCAATAGCCCCCTGTACCCGAGACAATAGTTCCCTGACGTGTCCGTGGAAAGTTAGGCCTCTATCAAGTTGAACGCCCAGGTACTTGATGGAATTAGTCCACTCTATCCTTCGGCCTCTAAAATGGAAGTTGGGGCAGTCAGCGGGGGTGTGGCGCTTTGTAAGAAGAATGGCGTGGCTTTTGTCCGGATTTACGGACATCCGTCAACGCCTACACCACTCTTGTGTGAGACGGAGGTGTCTCTGGATTGGGTTGAAGGCTCTGAGTATGTGTCTGTTTTTGCAGAACAACAACACGTCGTCAGCGTACTGTGCCATTTCGACCTGTGGTTGAGTTGGAAAATCTGCCAGGAACACACTAAAGAGTGTGGGGATAGTACAGAGCCTTCGGGGACTCCGCCTCTCACGGGTCTCAGTGTAGATGTTTTCCCCGCCACTGTGACTTAAAATGTTCTGTGTCTGAGAAAGCTGTGTAGGATGTTGATTAGCTGTGTAGGCAACCCCAGTTGGATAAGTTTGAAGATCAGACTGGCATGCCATGTCGTGTAGAAGGCCTTTTCGACGTCCAAAGACACCACTGCCGTGAAGGCGCGTTCCTGGAAACCCAGGGCTGCTGTCTCCACCACACGTAGTAGCTGTTGGATGTGTGTGTGTGTGTAGTCTTATAAGACTAGACTTATAAATGCAGAGACTAGACTTATAAGTATTACGGAACAGCCCGAACCTGACAAGCACCCGGCCGTGTGTCCTTTCTTATTTCAAACGCGACCCCTGTGCATTAATATTTTTAACTCCGCCTATAAATTATATGCCAGAGTAATAATAAATTATAACCAATTGCAGAAACATTTATGCTGGAAGAACTGATTTAGAAGAGGGCCATCATGTATGGACAACGCATTTATAATTAAACAAATAATTTAAAAACAAAGGGAATATAATTTACCAAATTATTCTGCTATTTCGTGGTATTGAAAAGGTGTTTGATTCGGTAAAAAAGATAAGCTATGGATAATACATACTGTTAAAATTCAATATAATACAAAAATATTATTAAAATAAAATAATTTTATTGGTAAACTTGTTTTAATAAATAGAGGTTAACAAAGGGGTAGAGCTTAGCACCGACTCTTTTTACCATATACAGGGGGGAGTAAAAATTATGGAACAATGCTTGTAAATTTGTTCTTATAGTTTTGTGAAGTGATATTTTTTAGAAAAGCTGTAAGGTATCAACATGTTTTCATATTACTATGATTCTGAATAGAATGTGACGTTTTTTTAAATGTTAACTTATTTCTTTCTTCATTTTTTTCCTCAGGCCTCTGAACGTACAGGTAAATGCTTTTTTGAACTGTAATTTCAATTTATAACGACATATTACAGCTCATGATATTAAAAGCAAGAAAACACATTCATAACAAAATTAGTGGTGCTGGTTGTAACACATGATGAATTTACTTCAAAAGTTGCTCAAAATGGCCTCCATTTACTGCCAGACAAAGTCAAAGCTTGTCATTAAAATTAGTTAATCTTTCCAGCAACACTGTTCGCCTGATCATTGTATTTCTTGTCCAATTCTTCGCTTTAGCTCTTCAAGATGTCTTGGTCGGTCCCTCCACTTTAAATATCCCCACAAGGAAAAGTCTAAGTGGTTCAGGCAGGACACCTTGGCGCCTATTCAATGCTTCCCTTTATGTCAATCTATTTTCCTGGGAATTCATGATTTAGGTAATTCACCTGTCTTCCATAATGTGCTGGCGAGTAGATAAATGTGGGGTTTCTTCCACTGATAATAAATCATCAAGAGCTTTGTCACCATCTGTAACTAGTTTTGCCCCTGCATACTTTGCCTTATTTTTAACACTTCAAGGTTCTGTGAACTTTTGTTCAAAATTTTGCTTACCGTAGAATGAGTAATCCTTCGTTCTGGATGCATTTCATTAAACAAGACACAAACCTCTTCTTGGGTCCTCTTCCTATCACCATAACCGATCATCATTAGTATTTCAATTCCTTATCTTTCTGTAAGTTGTGCCATGTCTAATTACTTTAAGGAAGATTTTGCAATGAAGCAAGCATTGTTGTCCTTATTAGCTTAGCTTTTGTCTGTATTTGTACAATCCAAAGCCACATACTGAAGTAGCCTACTGTATTGTTTAATTCAATTTGAAATAATGATACGTTTTCCTTTGCTTAGTACACATGCAGTAAGGCCGTGATAAATTTAAATTACAGTTTGAAAGAGTATTTGATTGTACGTTCTGAGACTTGAGAACTGAAGGAGTGAAGGGAAAAGAAATGTCATTCAACTAAAAAATAAAACACTCACATTCTTTATTTGTAATCATTAACTAATGAAGAAATAAGAGAAGATTTAAAGGTAAGTGCCATAGGGGACATCGAAGAGGACAATGGACAGAGGTGCAAAGACCATCCCAGTAGAATGGATTCAAGCAGACAACCAAAACGTGTGCTAGAATGTAAGATCGATAAGAAGACCAATGTTAAGATGGAAATGTGACCGGAACAAGTCAGTAGCCTAATCTATGAAATAAGGAAGAAGATAACCCGTGGGAGGAAGAGATGAGCGAGAGACCCAAAGAGCGATGAGACTGGGTGAGAGCGGGCTTCCTAACTTTTCCAGATTGTACGTCTGTGTGCCGCTTAGGCCTCTTTCCAAGGGAACTTGACTTGTGCACTGAACTCTAGAAGGGCGGATTTGTCAGTGACCAACTGGCGACAGGGAGAAACCAATCTTTATAAAGTGTACAACCACCGCCAGGCCGCCACAAACCGAGAACCGTCGCCCGATGATTCAACCCTGAAAGACGATGAAGAAAATAAAAGATACAGAAAAAATGTAAGGGAAAAAGTGCCCTTGCATCATTCGCCCTAGAGGAAACCAGGAAAAACCCATGTCAATGTGGAAGATCGCCGGTAACCGAACCCGTGACCTGTCGAATACGAGCTTAGCACGTTACCACTCGATAAAAATATGAAAATAAACAAATGGTGCAATAGATAAACACAATACCATAATTATGTCGTGGAAAGGCCAGCTCACGATAAGTTAAATGCAAATATCTGATATTTAGAAATGCAGAGCAGTGCAGGTTGGCAAATTGCCATCGATCTCTGCCAAACCACAGACCTCAGGTAATACCTCGTCGACCGTATCTTATCCCCCCTTCCAGTACCCTATTTCCTGGTGTTCTCAAGCCGCTTCGTCGATGCGGAAATCTGATTTTTGAGCGGAAGCCACAGCAGTTTTTGCTCTCCACCTTATTCTCGCTCGATTTATATTACGTCAGTCATTTATATGGCACGGGCCCTCTCTCTAAAGTTATGCCATGCTTTCTCGCCGCTCGTTTTTACTAATTTAAATTTATTTTTCCTCTAGAAAACCACTGTATAAAATATAATAATGTCTAATCTCTAACATCACTCCTGAATGAAAATAGAGTAAAGGAATACAGTAAATGAACTTCACAGTAAAGGAACATGTAGTAAGGATAATATAATTCCACAATTCAATTTCCAATTTACAAGACACAGCCCTTTCCTTTCTTATTTTCTTTAGTCATTTTCATGTTATTCAATACACGTTTTCTAAGCGTAAGCGGGCCCAAATGACCTTGTTGTCGACGGGCCCTTAAACACCACACACTCACTCACTCACTCACTCTAAGCGTAAGTGGAACAGCTTCAGTTACCTGTAAACCAATGGGGGGTCTCATATAAGGATCTTTCAACAGGAGTGTCCTATTTTTAACATGTGATAGCTGCCGTTATTATTGAGTTAAAGCAGTCATTTTTTCATGTGGTTTCAACTGTTATTGACAAATAGCCATGGAAAGCTACAGCATTCAGTAACGCGTAGAACTTGTGAACATTTATTATCAAATTGGATCATCTGTTCGCCAAACTTTCCGAGTATTGCGTGAAGTTTACGGTGTGCATAATCTTCCTTGCGAGAGAACGATTCAGTGTTTTTACCCTCGCGATGTTGCCACTTGCTAAAAACATGGTATAAATAACTAATTGTAATAATTTGCAGCTTTGAACACACTGTCTTATGCGAATATTTTCTCCGTCAGATTATGTCATTATTATAGTCATTTTGTGTTTCTATAGGCCCAAATTTTTCGAAAATGTTGTTTTTCGCTAAAAGTCCGATATTTCCGTTAACTATAAAGCTTACAGCTATAATACTACTACAATTGTTTCTTAGGTAGAGAACACTACAGTGGTTCTACCTGCCAAGTTTGAATTCTCCAACTTAAATCAGACGAGTGTTATAATATTTTATATTAAGTTATTTTGGAAAATTTTATGTATACACACTAGAAAACGTAGGCAGCGAGAAACTGTTTTGTCATTGCGTTTACATCGGGGCACAAAGTGAGAAAAATGTAAAGGAGGGTTGAAGGCAATTTTTAAACAAGCCGCAATCCTCTAACTTCTTGCATTAGTCGTATGTGTCAAATAAACAAAAGGCAAAGAAACGGCGACATGCGAAAACAGGCACCACCGTCTAACGTAAGCGTAGAGCAGGCAATGTGATGCAGTAAAAGTGAACACGTTTGCAAGAAGAGCTTCTATGACTATATTTATAGGTGTGAACGATTGTGAAGTGTTACGTGAAGCTATTTAACAGTTTTGTAAATACTTATAGTTATGGAAGCGAAAGCTAAGAAGAAACGAAATATTGGTAAGCTAAGAAGTAAGGACCGCACATTGTGTGGCATGTCGGGGTGTCGAGCGAGTGAGTATTGCCGCTCAGTTCGGCTCTATTATTTGGCAGGGGCTTGCCTCTTAGGGTCATCAGCATCGCCAATAAAATTTGAGAAATATCGATGTCCTCGGCTGCTCTCGGAGTTATCCTAATATTCATGAATATAGGACCTGGGGCAAGGATCTCTTGATTTAGGGCGTTTTGGATGGATCAATTAGGGTACTTGGAAAGAAACACAGGTTAATTCTCTTATGACGATCGGTTGTATTTCAATTACTCTCCAAATACATGTTAATTAGGCGAACTCTGAATGGTAGGCTTCGCGCTGGCGTGGTTGTACTCCCGTGACTATAACACGACTCATCGGATTAGCACCCAACTACTAACTACCTTTAATTGAACGCTATTTCTTTAGTTTACTCGTCCGTTCAGTTTAGCCCACAGTAGTCAAAATAACCTTAATGAACGCGATTTCTGTCACGACAGTTCAGCTCGGCTCGGCTCTCAACTACCGACTGCTTTAATGAACGCGATTTCTGTCCGCGTGCGTTCGCACGACGATCTAGCTCGACCCCCAGCTAACGACTGAACTTTAGATATGTATTTGTTCCCAGATAGGTCATATGACACTTCGCTTCCCCCTTCAGTTCATTATTTTTAATTAGTTGGTCGGTAGAACACATATGGAGTCCCAGTTACGAGAATCTCACCCTAGACCAGCCAAAATGTCCCCTTCCTGTCAAACTATGTTTGAAACTAAACGCTGGGTGCGACCCCTAAAAATTTATGGTTGCGGTCAGCTTTCCTAGGGGAGAAAAAATCCTACCGATTCAGAGCCCGTAACAAACTTGACACTGCACACAAGATATTTGTTTCAATACATGTATATATTCCTTTAACATTCAATTAATCTTCTATATGATCCTTAACAGTTAATTAATCAACTCGAGGAAGAGAGTGCCGTTTCAATTGGTAGTAGGGTAAAAGGACGTATTTTCATGACAGACAATTCCATGATACTTTTTCGAAGGGATGTTACAGAGAAATCAATTGGTGTTAACTCGTCTTTTACTGTTGGTAGTTGACATATTTGTTCCTAGAGCTCAGGAGCTATCGGCAGGTGCGTTAACACCAACTGGTTTCTCTTGATATCCCTTCGGAAAAGTATCACGAAATTGCCTATGTCACGAATATACCTCCCTTTACCCTATTGAATGTCTTATGTCATTTTTCAAGTAAAATCAGTATTAGTAAGGCAATGAAAGAAACAGCTAAGGCTACCGGGTGTTCAGAAACACGAACTCCATAGAGAAGGGCGGGGAAAAAAAGAACGCTAGGTTAACGCAATATTATGGAATAGTGCAAAACGGAGTGTGGCGTATTGTTCATTTTTTGCTAGTTGAAAACATTCCACCCAGATGAATCTAGTTTTGGCAAGCGTAAACAGTGATGACGACACCCTACCTAATCTGTCTAGGTCACTTTTAATCGGTTCCTACATGATTTGGGGTTCGAAAATGAAAGAAGTGGTAACAAGTGTATACTAATAGAAAGAGTAGATATCAGATTTGTCGTCGAGGTTAATGAACGAAGAAATGGAAGTAATTGCACCCTTGTCAGATGACAGTGAAGAAGCAGAAAAGTAACCGACATATTTAAAGCTTTTATCATTGCATGCCTTCATTTGGTTTGCTGTAATATATATTTTTGTCTGGAAAATCGTGCTTTGAACTACTAAAGTAACAAGTAAAATGAGTAAAAATTAAAATGCATGCACTAAGAAATTGAATCTCTTAAAGTAGAATTTAACAGCAGTATAGACAGTACCGTATTAATGCTGTATCATTTACAATACAATATCAAACCAGCAGACCGGTCGCTGCTGTCGCCGAAGTTGTGCGTATGCTACATGTGGCAACAGGGTGCCCCAGAAGACCTGTACTGTCTTCCAAGCGTGAGAAGCGCTAGTACAGGGGAAGACACGTAGTGGCGATGTGACATCAGCTCCGCCAGCTCTCACCGCCAAATGTACTCCCGAACGAAATGCAGGTTAGCGTGTGACTTCACCGCGCTGACTACTACTGTCGAAGGGGAAGGAATAGTTTGATGTGTGCCGGTAGGAAAGACGGGAAGCGTATTCGGTGTTAATAATATGTACAACTTATATCTCGGGTGTTGTAATTACATAACTGGTCACAGTTTATAAAAAATTACATTTTGGCTCTGTGCTATGAGAAAATATGTAAAACTTCAAACTCGAGTTTATCTGAAGGACAGGCATGTTATGAAGTAAATCAAATAAAACATCAAGTGATTTTCTCTGCTAATTAGAGGAGATCCATTGGGAACAAAATTAGGTGGACATTTTCCGACGACTTCTGTTTCGTTTTTCTTTAACTAGTTTATCAATGTCGGGAAGTAATGTCTGGGAAATCTATAATCGAAGACTGCATGTTAGACTGTGAACCGACAAGGTATTTCGGGATTTGGAATTAGCTAATTTCATAACAAAAAATTGTTCTCATATATGTCGAGCCCCACACATATGTACACTAAATCCGTGCAGCAAGTGATGCAACCTCGGAAATATGGTTTGGAGGACATTCTTGTAAAAATCAGCCAAGTATTTCTTGTGTGTATATTTGTTATTCAATAAATCGTCACATTATAAATTTAACAGTTCCATTTGGTACGTGGCAGCTAAATTGTTGTCATCGAGTGTGCTACACCTAACTGAACCCTCAGATTCCTTACTCATAGCGCAATTTATATAGGCAACTTGGTGCTACACAGCTCTTGCCTGACGTCACACGCACTCAGGCCGCTCCCGTCTGAAATACGTCACAACTCTCGAAACTGTCTTCCTCTGCGCTAGTAGCTGGTGTGGTAGAAAACCATCGGTCTGATCAAGTTTATCGTAGTCTTCCCTGCGGGGTTGACGTATCCACTTCCACCCGAAAGGGGGGGATGCCTTTTAGAATGAAGCTATTGACCTATTGGAAAGATCCAAGAGATTGCTTCGGCACTCCGTGGTAGTAGAGGTGGAGTTTTGGCTCCCAGGTAGGCGTCGCGCAACATTGGTATATATTGACCGCCGTGGTTTAGGGGTAAATCCGACGGATGGTGACGGAAGTCTATGAATATATAAAAGTTTAGCATGAATTTCTTTCAAAAGGAAGTAAACCCAGTGGTCTCGTATAGTAGAAGCGCTTTAATTAACCCCAAGCCTAATAGAGACCTCCTACAGAAATTAAGAAAGCTTTCACCTCAAAACAGAATGAGATGTTTTCATCAAGGAGCTCAAAAGCCTCCAGAGATAAAAGTGCAATTTAATTTTTTCCTCTCACTGAAGAAATAAATCAAGCTTATACAGTAAAACGCAATATTAAAGCATTAAAGTACCCAACGTATGATTCGATTAACATGTCCAGTGTTTTAAGGTCCTATAAATAAACATTAAGAGCTATTCCAGATTATCGCAATGATCTTTGGGGTTTTTACAGCCACATAAACACGCAATTAGAATCTCTGGAGAGATGCATTCGCAATAGCACTTTCATATGTTCCCAGTTATAGCATCTTTGCTGTAATTAAGAAGCTCTCTGTGCTACACGAGGGTTACGTGTCGTAAGATTAATGACCACGAAAGAGCTCAGCATCCTAAATATATTAAAAGAAAATTTAAAGACAAATGTCCCTAAGGAATGCAATATCGTGGTTTTAATGACATCCTCAAATTGCTCGCAGAACCTCTCAGACACTCAGTGGTTGAATTATGGTCCTTTCGTGTTTATAACTCTTCCAACTGTAGAATTGTAAACAGCCAGATAGAGAGATATGATAACTAGTTCTCTGGTATTAACAGAAAGGAAAAGGCGGTTTTTCTAAATTCTCTCCACGTGTTTTATAAGCACATGAAATCAAGTATAATTACTTGGATTATTTTCAAAACAGGAAAAATAATACCATTACCATTTACTCATAACTTAGTAGTTTGCTACCATTTTAATGTATTTGTATTCCAAACCAAGCGGGATGGCTCAGGCGGTTTTGTTTGTGGCCAACACTGGGGAGACCCGGGTTCGATTACCGTGGCCCGCCTACCTCATGCATTATTTCTTCGGAGGTTTTTCCGGGTCGCTAGGCGAATGATGAGTAGGTTAATTACATCTCCCTCATTTCCTGTACCTCCATTTCGCCTCCCAGCGGGAGTCTTGGCGCTGCATAGCAGGATGTTATACTCCTGATGAATATTTCTTCCTCCGGTTCCCTGGTCCACCTGGAGGGTGGAATATTGTTTCCAATTGGACAATTATAGGAACTCTACCTTCTGCATTATGGTGATTCTTTGGGTAGGCCGCCCTCTGTCTCCTCTCACTTCATCCTTCCTCCTGGGTGTGCCCACTTGTGATAAACGAGAGGGTGTCGTAAATTTTTAATTATCACCCTTTAAAGAATGTAATAGAGAGTTTGTGTTGATATATGCTCGTTAATTCTCCTCTACATAGTTGCCATCCCGATTTACACATTTTTCCAGTGTTTCTTGACCTTCCAAATACCTTGACTGTAGAAGTCTGCAAAATTCGCTTTAAACCACTCTTCAACTTCAATAATGATGTCATTTGTGTTATCAAATCGGCCCACGCAACGGGTTATTCGTTTCCGGGAACAAGAAAAAGTCACTTGGTGCGAGATCGGGCGAATAAGGCGGATGCTGTAAGGTATCAAAGCCACATTCTCTTGTTTTGTCAACTGTAATCTGAGATGAATGAGCTGGTGCATTGTCAGCCAGAAGACGAACAACTTTGGAGACCATACCACGTCGTTTCTTAATCAGAGCTGCTCATATCTTATCCACAAGATTGCAGTAGTATCTGCCAGTGATAGTTTGACCCTTGGCAAGATAATATCAAAGGATGAGACCACGACAGTCCCAAAAAACTGAAAGCATGACCTTCCCAGCCGACTTTTGCACCCTTGCCTTTTTGAGAGGGAAGGAATCGGCATGTTTTCATTCCGTGCTCATGGTTTTTGTCTATGGATCATAGATAGATCTAGGATTTATCCATGGTTACCAGACGATCAAAAAATCATCTTCATCCTGTTCTAACAGCATCAATATCTGTCTTGAAAGCTGACGCCGTGTTTGCTTTTGGAAAGGGGTTAGCAAACGTGGAACCCACCGTGCAGACATCTTAGACATGTGCAGTTCGTCATAAATAATTTTCCACATACTACCAAAACTAAGATGTGTCTCATTGATGATTATTTGGATGGTTGCTCGTCTGTCTTTCAGTATTAAACATTCACTTTCTTCACTGTGACAGCGTCATTGACGGTCTACCAGTTTTGGCTTATCTGTGAGGGACATGTGACCAGTTTGAAAATTCCTTTTCCACCTCACAATAGTGTCATACGATGGGCAATAATTTATATAAGCGGTCATCTCATCATGGATTTCTCGGGCAGCTTTGTGCTTAAAATGCAGGAACTTGATCACAGTACGAGCCTCAAATTTCTCCATCTTACACCTCAGTCACTTCTGGCACTCACTGTGAAACAACAAAAGGACTCAAATCACTTAAACTACCAACCTTATGTCCCGAGGGATTAATGATGACACTGAAACATTTTCATCACTCTAGCATAATGGTCTGAAAATGCCTTGGACACATCCTTGGCCTCCTAATAGCCCAGACTTAACGACTCCAGTTCTTTTTCGGGGGAGCTATATCAATTCAACTATGTATGCGAAACGACCAAGAATCTACCCAACCTCGCAAGTAATATTACAATATCTTTTCAGCAAATCTCTCCAGAAATGCTACAAGCCACGTGACGCAACAAGGGCGTGAGGTATGAACTGTGCAGCATTCGTGATGGCGGTCATATTATACGTTAATATACTGGATACAAAAATCCTTACTTTCCTACACAAATGTATACCATTACCAACCAATAAAGTTCAATAGTTGACCTTGTATTCGGTTTTATTTCTGTGACATCTCAAACGGATCACCCTATAGTTTCTGTATCTTCAGTATATAGGCAACTCGCACCAAACAGTTCCGTTAGAAAAGCCTGCATTAAATTCAATAGGCAACTTAACTACAGGTTAACCGCTAAGAAAATGCAGTTGAAGGCGTGCCTTACCAAAACTGAAGTCCTCTAGCCTCCCCCCTCTACTGTCAGTTTAGGTTGCCTCTCCTCTCCTCCATGACCCTGGTCAACGTATGAAGGGGTAGGAGACATGTGTTGCTTGGATGGCGAGGAAGGGAGAAGACTATGCTCGCGCATGTGCACACCGACTGCACTTTGTTCGCGGTCTAACTATAGTATTGTCTTAACACTTCCTCCTCCGGTAGGACAATCTCTGATCTCCGAACACGGTCTCGTGGGGTGGACGTTTCCGAACCACAGTCGGGTGGGATACCCGTTGGAGTTTCCATCTGGTGAAGTGTAGAGACCCTGCCCATTGCATTGTAATAGCTGCTTGGATCGACCACCCTCTGTCTCCTTTGGCTTCATCCTTCCACACGGGGATGCCCCACTTTCGGGCACAAGTGCAATGGATCACTTCCGTGCCCAATCGCCTCCGTAAAGTAGTCCAGTCCAGTCCTGTATCATACCATCCTGCCACTGTTCATAAAAGTCTTTGTAGTAGGCGACTTGCTTCTATTTGTGATTGGCAGATGGCAGCTTCGATGATTATTCACAACATACGTGCAGAAGGGGACAGCAGGCTCCGACCCCTTGTGGCTGTAGGAGAGAATCAGCCAAATGTTTCTGAAAGGATGAAGATTACAAGCATGACACACCTTAGAATGCCTTCCTTCGGAAGGAAAGTAAAGCTGGTGAACACAACTGGTGGTGTCATTATATACTATATGGGAATAGGGTAGCTTTAACAGATAATCAATTTTAAGTGCTCGTCGCTATCTGATGAATTTGAAATCCCATTTGTTTTGTGTGTTCAAGAAATGAAATGAACAGGAACTTGCTATATTAGAAAATTCAGATTGATAAGGAATTTCTTGGAAATCACTGACTCCACAAAAACATGAATTTGATGTAAAGTTGACTGGACTATGCTATGAAGGATTCGGCCCGGAAGTCCAAACTTGGCCTATTGTAACTATGACCCCAAGTGGAGCACCTCGAGGAGAAAGAATGTGGCGAGAGGAGGGGGCGGAATGTTCCAAGGAGACACGACAGTGCAGAGGGCAGGGTCCCTACACTTTACCAGTTGGAAACTTCCCAGCAGGCCGGAAATGCCACACCAGACCGGGTTCGGAGATCGTCCTACCGGAGGAGGAAGTTTTATGAAGAGCATACCATTCTGCCATGCAGCACCAACGCACCTGCTGACACTTCTGCCCTGAAAGAGACCACCAGATTAGAGATGATTTGAAATGACAATGGAGGGACAGGAAATTCGGGGAATGCAATTAACCTACACAGCATTCGCCTGGCGAAACCCGGAAAATCCCCTAAAAAACCGGGTCAGGTAAGTCGAGATGGGAATCGAACTCGGATGAAGTCTTCTGAGGCATCCCACTCGTTATTAAAACCCAATTTATGTGAAGTATATTTTTTGTGGAGTAAACAATTTCTGAGGTATTCCTTGTTAGTCTGACAAAAACTCGAGAACGACAGAACCGATTTGCCTAATTTTGGTTTTGAAATATCTGTATAAGCCCAAGGAAATTTTAAAAAGTGAGAAAAAGAAACCTGAAGTGAAACTGGACCGGGTTATTAAGTAAATATAAAAGTACAGACGGAACACATACACCTTCTTTTATTTTAGACAAACAAAAGCATTATAAAGTAGAAATATATTCCACTTCTTGCCAAAGTCTTCAAAGCTATTTCACTTACATATTTTATGAAATAACGTTTATCGTTTATTCATTTTTGTAGCATGATATATACCTTTTCAAGATTAGACGCAAAATTAAGTTTTTTAATATATTTATTAGATCGGTCAGCAATAATACATGCTTTACAGATCTGAGAGTACAGATACAAAATAATCATCCATAAAAATAATCACATTGTAGAGGTAGGACTTTGCGCCTCCCCTGAACTTATACAAATGTGTTATTGCACGAATGCAAATGTGATACTGCACTAATACAAATGAGATATTGAACTAATAAAATGGTATACATACTTTAATAGTGATAATGTATACAGCAGAAAAGAATAGAAAAGCAAATCTGAAACAGTAGATCATTCAGAAGTGAAAGTGTCATCACTGTAAAGCAGGTCCTGTGAAGCAAGTCGTCGCTTCAGTCGCGTTGGCTGGCGACTTCGGACGCCGATGTTATACGTCACAGCTCCTGGAACGTGGCGTAGATTGTAGAAGAAACGTCGAGCAGTCTGTCGGATGAAATGGTGGAGAGGAAGAAGTCCCAGCTCGTGATGCAGCTGCTGGTTGCGGACAAACCAAGGAGCATTGGTGGCGATTTGCAGGAAACGACCCTAGATGACCTGTAGACGCCTCAGGTGACAAGTACTGGCAGCTCCCCAGTCCTGACAGGTATAAGTACAACATTAATTTCTGAACGCACTATAACACTTGGTGAATCCTTGGATATCTTCTTTATAATTAGTGTTTGTGAATTCGTGAATGTGAATTAAATTGACACAAAATTAATTCCTTTGTGACTTTGTGAAGTTCGCGGAAGCATTTTTACTATGCCAAGGAGAAGACGACCTAACTCAGGTCGTAAAGTCAGTCAAATGTGCGATGAGCTACGTCACGTGCTGACCGCACTGATGAGCAACGAGATGCAGCCAATGCTTAGCTTTAGTAGAATTAGGAAAGACAAGAAGAAATGGAATAATAATGGAAATAATAATAAAATTTTGGTATAGGTGTTTGGCCAAAGAAGAAGGGAAATTATGAAATTAGAGGAAAGGAATACAAGCGATGCGGATAAATTGGTAAAATGCAGAATAGGAGATATAGAAAGACAGGAACTATGGGGAAGTCTAGAAAATATGAAATTATTACAATTTTACAAGCCAATAAAAACAAACTGGGGACGAGAAGCATATGTAGATTACTGCAATAGGCAAGAGAGAGAGAGAGAGAGAGAGAGAGAAAGAGAGAGAGAGAGAGAGAGAGAGAGAGAGAGAGAGAGAGAGAGAGAGAGAGAGAGAGAGAAGGGTTAGCATGGATGAGAACAGGAATAATATTTCTAAGAGGGATAAGAGGTAGGGGAAAGGGAATTTGTGCATTGTGTGGGAGAAAAGAAAACATAGAACATCATGTAACAGAATGCGAGGAGGTTGCAATATGAGGTAAAAGTTTTGGGAGAAAAAATGGGAGAAAGTAGAGAAGAGGATAGTAGCTATAAAAATGTTAACGGGCAGGGAGGAAAAGATGATAAGAAGTATTGCTGTGTTCTTGCAGAAAGTAAAAGAAAATAGGCCAGAAATGTAAAAAAAAAAAAAAAAAAAAAAAAAAAAAAAAAAAAAAAAAAAAAAAAAAAAAAAAAAAAAAAAATGTAAGAAAGGAAGATGATGGGGAAGAATGGGACTAATTAAGCAACAAGGAGGCATGGAGGTTAAGAGTTACCTGACAGAGCAGAAGGCCAGGGCGTCATGAAAGCCAAGGTAGCAACAAGGTAAAGACAAATAAATGTAGCCAAAAGTTGTAAATCGTAACATTTTGACATACGCACAATAAATATATCATGTCATATCATAATAGTCGTGTGGGTATGTCAGAATTGTGTTGTAGAGTATCTGTTTCCTCGGGGGGAGCTGTTTTCGTACAAATCAGTGGACACAGTTATAAACTAGGATGACGTAGTCGACTATCCCACAGAGTTTTTAAATTCGTTAGAATTGCCTGGACTCTCATCTGAAGCAAAATTTCTATGTTGGAAGCTCTTCTCGTGTGAGTTTTTGCGGCTATCAGTTTCTTCTGGTCACCAATTGTATCATCTTATTTTAAATAAGTCAAGAGATCTCTCGTTTTGAGGTGTGGGTCAGAGTGAAATAAATACAATTTTGGACAAGTCCAATTTTGTAACAAAATAGTTTAATTGTGTTATCTGGATTACATTTTACTTGAACTTTCTTTCCTAGTCAATCATTGCAGATTACCTCCAGCATATCGATAAATTCTTACTTCTTTAATAAAAAAGATTCCATTAATTACATAAAACTCCTTACTCCTGCAAGTCTACTCATCACTATCAGGATTACAGAACACATATCTCCTTATGAAGATTATCGATTTTCTTCTCCTATCCAAAACTTTTCATCTTTTCATATCAAGCAACATTATTGATTTTCTTTTCTTAGCAACCGTTCATCATTTTTTATCTATTGTCCTTACATGGCCCACTAATACTCAGATCAGAAAACAAAACTCATTTCAAACAAAACTCCCGTTACACATCTCACAATTTAAAATTAAAATTAGGATCAGTTATGATCATGCTACGTAACATTAACCAACCACGACTGTGCAATGGAACGAGACTAAGTGTGAAAAAGATAGTTGAATAACGTCATCAAGGCAACAGTCATCAGGAGAAAGTAAAAAGAAGAGGATATCTTGATCCCACGTATCTCGATGATTCCAACGGATTTACCTTCTGATTTCAAGCATCTACAATTCCCCCTACGTTTGGCCTTTGCGATGATCATAAATAAATTGCAAGTTTGGAATCAACTTGGAGTTTCCCTGTTTCTTTCTCTCATGGACAGTAATATTCGAGTTGGAAAACCGTCTTCTTTATATATTTACGCACCACAAGAAAAGACGCAAAAATATTGTTTATCAGAAAGTTTTAAATTGATTAACTTAATTACTATAAATTGACTTGCATTTAAACTTCACCCAAATTGCAGAATAAATAGCTAATCTGTATTTTTTATTCATATAGATGAGTTCAGACAACTTTTACTGGCTGTACAAAGTTCGTCGGGTCAGCCAGTTTTCCAATAATTATATTATTCTCAAATGAGATCTCTCTATTGTTTAACAACTTGGCCATGAAAAGAAAACGGAATTTCAAAGACATTTCATAGCAACCACCTTTAGAAGATCTTAAATACTACTGTATTCCTAAATTCCACTTGCGCTTAACAACAGAATTAGCAATAAAATAATTTCTGCAAATGTTTGTCCCGATTCACGTGAACTAGATAGGGGAATATAGTTAGACAAGAGCAGAGAAAGTCATGTGAGTGCAACATTTTAGGACTGGAATACAGTAGTTTGTGGAAAAAGTAAAACTCCATTTCTACCCAGAATTTCATACAGATCTGTCTTTGAATCACCTTAGCTTGGCTTGTTTATCTGTCCTCAACATTTACAGATGTATGTGTGTACACGAAGAAATGTCCTTGTATGTGGCGCCAACTCTTACAGAAGTAATAGCTTCTCTAGAGGGCTTTTAGGTGGTAGTAGAGGACATAAATATCCTGTCTATAAGGTTAGTACCCTTAATCCACCCCTTCTGCAATAAACTGCTCTCCTAGCGTTAGGAATTTCCAAAGTGTAAAGTGTTACTGCTCTGACCTGGAAGTTGAAAAATTGTTCTTGCAAAAACTCTGAAAAATATCTTACATAACTCTTTCCAAAAATTGACAACGAACATTGGAGTACCTTCATTTTAGCTAAAGATTTTGTTTCAAAATTTGGAAGCTCTCCAAAGAAACATCCATCCCCTTAGCCATTAGCTAGAACTGTTGCTCCATGATCGATGTGCTTCGGAAGAAAATGGGCCTAATATGCTCCATCTCCCCCCCCCCGCCATCTCCAGGGAGAAGGGCACTTCAACTTCTCTACAACAAAGTAGCGCGATCTTTCTCTCATCCCAAGTAAAAAGTTCATCAGACTCGTTGAAACTGTGTCCATAAGCTAATGGTCTGTGCAAACAAGGTATCCAATCTATTTTTATACAACTATAATTATAATTTTTCTCTTAATTTTGATGTCTGATATTTCAGTTTTCACTTTATTTGTCTACAACTAAAGAAAGTACAATATACCACCGAAAACTACATCAAGATCACACCAGAAATGTGTTGAGACAAAGTCTATATTTGCGAACAAAGATAAGAGTGAAAAGTGGAAGTAAAGTCTCAGAATAGGGTGGTCTGAAAAGTTACCTCCCAAATAAAGATACAAAACATATTTTCAGACATTTTTATTTTTTATTTTTCAACGTAGTCTCCATTTAACTGTACACACTTCTCCCAGAGGTGTTCCCATCTCTGTAACCCGTCCAAATAGTATTCGGCGTTTTTCTCTACAAAATAATTGTTCACGAAGGTGATTGCCTCTTCATTTGATGAAAATCTCTGACATCCGAGCGAAATTTTCAGATAAGGGATAGATCTGGTGAGTAAGGCGGATGGTCAAGCAGTTCAAACCGTAATTCGTGAATTTTCGCCATTGCAGCCGCTGAGGTTTGGTACGGTGCGTTGTCTTGGTGAAACAGGATTTTCTTTTTCTGCAAATGCGACTTTTTTCCGCAAGCTCTGCCTTCAGCTTGTCAAGTAATGATGCATAGTATGCTCCTGTAATTGTTTTCCTTTTTGAAGATAATCGATTAAAATAACTCCCTGACTATCCCAAAAAAACAGTCGCCATCACTGCTCCAGCCGAAAAAGAAGATTTTGCTTTTTTGGAGCCGGTTCCCTCTTTACAGTCCACTATTTGGGCTGTATTTTTGTTTCGGACGTATAATGGTGTATCCAAGTTTCATCTACAGTAATTAATCGGCGCCAAAACTCGGATTTATTGTGCCTAAGCTGCGTCAACAGAGCGTTGGAAATGTTCATTCGAACACGTTTTTGGTCTCACGTGTTTGTCACATATTAATTCATCATTTAGACATGAGAAAACTCTCAGCGCATTGGGTGCCCCGTTTGATAACAGACCAAAAACGTATTCGAATGAACATTTCCAACGCTCTGTTGGTGCAGTTTAGGCACAATAGATCCGAGTTTTGGCGTCGATTAATTACTGCAGATGAAACTTGGATACACCATTATACGCCCGAAACAAAAATACAGTCCAAACACTGGACTGTAAAGGCCCCAAAAAAGCAACAACTGTTTTTTTTTTCGGCTGGGAAAGTGATGGCGACTGTTTTTTTTTTTTTTTTTTTAATAATCATAGTGTTATTTTAATCGATTATCTTCAAAAAGGAAAACACATTACAGTAGCATACTACGCATCATTGCTTGACAAGCTGAAGGCAGAACTTGAGGAAAAACAATCATCACTTTGGATTTGAAGCAGCAGCATGATTTGACATATTATTGATATTGTGTGATTATTTTTATACGCTTCTATAGCTTTTCCCCGAAAAAATAATATAAGATTTTGATTACTTCCTCCATCAATCTTACTATTACTAATCAGTAGAACATTTGAAAGAGGAGCCGGAACAGGTTGAACTCTTTGCAGAAAAAGAAAATCCTGTTTTACCAAGACAACGCACCGTCTCACACCTCAGCGGTTGCAATGACGAAAATCCACGAATTACGATTTGAACTGCTTGACCATCCACCTTACTCACCAGATCTATCCCCAAGTGACTTCTTTTTGTTTCCTCATCTGAAAATTGCGCGTGTAGGACAGAGATTTTCGTCAAATGAAGAGGCAAACATGTTCTTGAACAATTATTTTGCAGTGAAAAACGCCGAGGTCTATTTTAACGGCTTACAGGAATGGGAGCATCGCTGGGGAAGTGTATAGAGTTACAAGGAGGTCATGTGGAAAGTAAAAAGAAAATCTCAAAAATGTTTTGTATCTTTATTAGGTCGGAAACTTTTCACATACGTATACCCTGTAATAACCTTAGTATTTGCATTGTACGTATACAGTATAACTACAAACTAGTCGGTAGTAAAAAAGCAGTGAGTTTCTGCTGTCTCAGTTTAGTGTGCCGCTTAGGAGCAGCACTATCTCGCATCCGCTTTAACATTAGACTTCATTTGGCAAAGTTACGGCTTGACTCTCAAAATAAAGCATCATCTTTTCTATGTTTGCTACTGTTTCTGCGTGGATTATCACCATAGCTAGTTCATGAACTGTCTGAATCTTAATATTCCTCATTTTCATTTTGGGTAACACTGCATGATACAATAATGCCTTCCTCTGTAATAGGTTTATAACTTCCGTTATTGTCAATGTCTTGTTCATCCACATAAAAACAACCGTCGATATGTTTAATAAAATGTTTATAAAATCTTCTGCCACTCTTATTTTTTTCTTATTCTTTAATCTTGTTTTCTGGCAAGTCACACACATGAGGCCACAACTTTTTTCATGACTTTATCAAAGTCTCTCTTACAACCTGGTCCCAAGTTGGTGGGGTGACTGTAAAGAATTTGCACACTGGCAACAGAATCTATTTGAAACGAGTTGCTGTTTGAGGAGGATGAATTAAACTGTTTCTAATCTTAGCTCTTGATAATATAACTATTGTACATCAACTAATTTATTATATATTGATAACTTTGCAGTTTAAAATAACTGTTTCCGTAATAAAACACAGAGAACCGTAAGTTACCCTGAGTCCATGAAATGCTAAGCAGACCGCCAAGTATGTATAACCCGAGCGTAGTCAGTAGCACCAGCGATAAGAATCAAGAGCAATAAGATTTTCTGTAGGGCTGTAAGATACGTCACGCCTAGTGCAACACCATCTCATCAAACTACGTTACCAAAACTTCATTTCTTATATCTCGAACACTAATTTTATTACGTGACCTACCAAATTCTAGGCACTGGTTTTGGCTTTCTAATTTTCAGAGCTGACATAGTGAGAACTTCTGAAGATTCTAAATTCTAAAAACCGAGAACCTTGGGCTAATGATATTCTCGTTAGCTGAATTCGTCGGAACACAATTGCGTTAGCTCATCACAGATCTTGCATAAAGACCTTTTACTCGCAGTTAGAATTAAAACTCACGATTCTTATATTTAGTATTAATTTTAATATATAGAAAATATCCACTGCAATTTTTCATCTATCTTATTGTAGTTTCTTTATAAAATTCTTAGCTTTAACAGTCAATATTTCCGATGTAATAGGGAGAAATAATAACTAGGAAAGGAAGAAAGAGCATCGGAGAGTGAAGAAAGAAAGAAAGAAAGAAAGAAAGAAAGAAAGAAAGAAAGAAAGAAAGAAAGAAAGAAAGAAAGAAAGAAAGAAAGAAAGAAAGAGAAAAAGAAATAAAGAAAGAGAAAAAGAGAACGAGAGAGAAAGAAAGAAGGACGGAAAAGGAGGAAAGAAAAAACAATGAGAGAACGAAAGAGAGAAAGTAAGAAAGAAAGGAAGAGAGAAAGGAGAGAGAGAAAGAGAGAACGAAAGAATGTAGAAAGAGAGAAGGAAAGAAAGAGAGAGGGAAAGAAAAGATAAAGAAAGGAACAGAGAGAAAGAAAGAAAAAAAGAAAGAAAGAAAGAAGGAAAAGGAGGAAAGAAAGAATGAGAAAATAAAGAGAGAAACAAACAAACAAAGAAAAAAGAAAGAATGAAAGAAAGAGAAAAAGAAAAAGAGAAAGAAAGAAGAGAGAGAAAGAAAGAAGGATAGAAAAGGAGGAAAGAAAAAAAATGAGAGAACGAAATAAAGAAAGAAAGAGAGAGAAAGAAAGAAAGAAAGAAAGAAAGAAAGAAAGAAAGAAAGAAAGAAAGAAAGAAAGAAAGAAAGAAAGAAAGAAAGAAAGAAAGAAAGAAAGAAAGAAAGAAAGAAAGAAAGAAAGAAAGAAAGAAAGAAAGAAAGAAAGAAAGAAAGAAAGAAAGAAAGAAAGAAAGAAAGAAAGAAAGAAAGAAAGAAAGAAAGAAAGAAAGAAAGAAAGAAAGAAAGAAAGAAAGAAAGAAAGAAAGAAAGAAAGAAAGAAAGAAAGAAAGAAAGAAAGAAAGAAAGAAAGAAAGAAAGAAAGAAAGAAAGAAAGAAAGAAAGAAAGAAAGAAAGAAAGAAAGAAAGAGAAAAAGAAAGAAAGAAAGAAAGAAAGAAAGAAAGAAAGAAAGAAGAAAGAAAGAAAGAAAGAAAGAAAGAAAGAAAGAAAGAAAGAAAGAAAGAAAGAAAGAAAGAAAGAAAGAAAGAAAGAAAGAAAGAAAGAAAGAAAGAAAGAAAGAAAGAAAGAAAGAAAGAAAGAAAGAAAGAAAGAAAGAAAGAAAGAAAGAAAGAAAGAAAGAAAGAAAGAAAGAAAGAAAGAAAGAAAGAAGAAAGAAAGAAAGAAAGAAAGAAAGAAAGAAAGAAAGAACGAGAGAGAAAGAAAGAAGGAAAGAAAAGGAGGAAAGAAGAAACAATGAGAGAACGAAAGAGAGAAAGTAAAAAAGAGAAAAAGATAGAAAGAAGGAGAGAGAAAAAGAGAACGAAAGAATAAAGAAAGAGAGAAGGAAAGAAAGAGAGAGCGAAAGAAAAAATAAAGAAAGAAACAGAGAGAAAGAAAGAATGAGAAAGAAAGAAAGAAAGAAAGAAAGAAAGAAAGAAAGAAAGAAAGAAAGAAAGAAAGAAAGAAAGAAAGAAAGAAAGAAAGAAAGAAAGAAAGAAAGAAAGAAAGAAAGAAAGAAAGAAAGAAAGAAAGAAAGAAAGAAAGAAAGAAAGAAAGAAGAAAGAAAGAAAGAAAGAAAGAAAGAAAGAAAGAAAGAAAGAAAGAAAGAAAGAAAGAAAGAAAGAAAGAAAGAAAGAAAGAAAGAAAGAAAGAAAGAAAGAAAGAAAGAAAGAAAGAAAGAAAGAAAGAAAGAAAGAAAGAAAGAAAGAAAGAAAGAAAGAAAGAAAGAAAGAAAGAAAAGGAGGAAAGAAAGAATGAGAAAAGAAAGAGAGAAATAAAGAAAGAAACAAAGAAAGAGAAAAAGAAAGGAAGAGAGAGAAAGAAGAGAGAAAGAAGGAAGGAAGAAAGATTCATCTTTCAGGTTAAGGGAAAACCCCTGAATGAAGCTTATGTAAGTAATTCATCGTGACCGAGATTCGAACTCGGGACCTCTTGAACGTGAGGCAGACATGCTACCATGTACGCTACAGAGGACGGCAGTCAAAGGAACAACTGAAGTGTGACTGCCAGATTTTCTGGCATTTTAAATCAGATAATAGGTATATTCTGAAAATATGAAAACCAGGCTTCAAATATATAAATGCATGGCATCTTTTGTCCACATTTCATTTCTATGTGGTGGATAACAAGGAATTAATTCATCCAGTAGGCAGTCCTTCACTTCGCTCCTAGTTAAAACTTTGAAGTAAGGCGTAAGTTAAAACTCCCTGGTAAATAAACCTAAGGGAAAAAAATAAATAAGAGAGAGACATTTGGTGCTTATGAATGAGAAGGGGAAAGCTTTGGGGACGAGAAGCAGGTATTACAGTTCGTTAGAGCTGGCTGGCTTCTTTTGTATGTAAGAACGCTCCTGAGGAAGTTTTTCCTGCAGCAAGTCCGCGACTCAATTTGGGGCTTATATTGGAAATGGCAGGAGAAGGTTTTGCTTCTAGGAAAATTTATGGGGAAGGAAGACGCCATACAAGAGGAACACCGCAATGCCGGACCGACCTCTGACCGCTGCCGGTGGCATTCTGTTTTAAAGTGCGATGGAGAACATCGTGCTGTACGTCGTCGGAGCTCTGGTGGGCATAGATGCGACCTTCACACGTTCTCTGCTGCTCGCTTAAGGTAAATAAATAATTATGTTCCAAATACTAGATTTCGAGATCTCACCAGGAAGACAACAAACGTTTAAGAAAAAAAAATTATTTAAGGTCGCTTCAACTTCCTAGCTCATTTGCCACCATCTTAACAATATAGTAAAATTAGTAACATTTATAAAGAATTACATTACAATTGAATAGAGAATAGTTTACATATATTTATATTAATGTCCAAATGTCAACATCCTTTAGGCAAGTAAAAAGCTTACAGCGTAGTTTGAAGCTGTCTAGCAGTGTGGAGATGTCCTGTGTTGTTTTCTGTTTCTTTCGTATTCATTGCATTCTATGAGAAGGTACGGTCTTTATGACAAACGTTACACGTAGGCCGCGGCGGTCCTGAGAGGAGATATGAATGAGTAGCTGGAGTGACCAATTCTTAGATAGTTGAGGATTACTTGTTTCGAACTGTCAATGGAATAATAGTCAGGTAGCCGGAGTTGTAGAATTTTATCGTGTGTGTGACTGAGGAGAATTTTCACTGAATAGGGGTGTTAAACTTACGTAGCCAAAACGTCCAGTTTTTCGTAAATATCGATCAAACTTTCTATAGGAGATATCTGCATTGGGTATTTCGGAGACAGATATAAAATACTTCAGAACGGCAAAGAATGTTCATACGAGTATATATCTGATAAATTTTTACTGGAGATTTGGCCCATTTATTTACTTTTGTCTTACTTTTTTAATTAACGCCCTCCAACTTAAGTCATATCGATCCATGAACGAATGGGTGAACTGATGCTCAAAATAGACCAGGGTTCATAGAGCTTCGAGCTACCCGACATTCATCTTTCAAGATAAGGGAAAACACTGAAAAAAATCTTATCCGGATAAATCATCCTGACCTAGTTTCGAACAAGGGATCTCTGGAACATGAGGCGCAGTTTGTTGATTAGTAATTCACCCAATAAAATTGTCTGCCACCTGTTTGATAGTTTTTCTATGGATGTTTGTTATAGAGCAAAGAATTGATAATTAATTGTATCAAATTATTTTCCGCTGCTCTCCATTTTTTCTTCGCCACTGAATGCAATTGACAAGGGTGGTCTTAAAAGTTTCTGACCTCAACATGAAGACGAAAGCACTCGTAAATAAAAGCTAGCCAATTTCGTTGTCCATCTGTTGACAGTTACCAAAGTTTCAGCCATTTTGGACGCTCAGTTGTTATGTAAAAGTCGTTTGAGTGAGTTAATGTGAGTGTTTTTACGAAAATGGACAAAATCGAGTATCGAGCTGTCATTAAATACTTGTTTTTGAAAGGCAATACGCCTACGCAAATCAAAGATGAGTAGGATTCTGTGTATGGGGACTCTGCACCATCATTTACCCCAGTGAAATTTTGGGCAGCTGAATTTAAACGTGGCCGTAAGAGCTTGGGAGACGATGAACGTTCGGTACTTCCCAAAACTGCAACTACCAACGAAAACATCGCCAAATTTCACCAAATGATGCTATATAACCGCCGAATTAAAGTGTGAGAGATAGTAGAGACTATAAACGTGTCAAAAGAACGTGTTTGTCACATATTAATCAACATTTAGACACGAGAAAGCTGTCCGCGCGTTGGGTGCCGCGTTTACTCACGTTAGACCAAAACCGTATTCGAATGAACATTTCCCACACTCTCTTGGCGCAGTTTAGGCGCAATAAATCCGAGTTTTGGCGCCGATTAATTACTGTAAGTGAAACTTGGTACACCATTATACGCCCGAAACAAAAGTACAGCCCAAACAGTGGACTGAGAACAGGCTCCAGAAGAATCAAAAACTTTTTTTCGGCTGGGAAGGTGATGGCGACTGTTTTTGGGATAGTCATGGAGTTATTTTAATCAATTATGTTCAAAAAGGGAAAACCATTACAGGAGCATACTACGTACCATTACTTGACAAGCTGAAGGTAGAAATTGGGGAAAAACGGCCACATTTGCAGAAAAAGAAAGTCCTGTTTCACCAAGACAACGCACCGTCTCACACCTCAGCGGTTGCAATGGCGAAAATCCACGAATTACGGTTTGAACTTGTTGACCATCCGCCTTACCAGATCTAGCCCCAAGCGACTTCTTTTTACTCCCTCATCTGAAAAGTGTGCTCGGATGACAGAGATTTTCGTCAAATGAAGAGGTAATCACCTTCGTGAACAATTATTTTGCAGAGAAAAACGTCGAGTACTATTTGGACGGGTTACAGAGATGGTAGCATCGCTGGGAGAAGTGTGTAGACTTACGAGGAGACTATGTTGAAAAAAAAAAAAAAATCTGAAAAAATGTCTTTTATCTTTATTAGGTCGGAGACAACTCTCGTACATCTGCATTTTTTAAGCAATTGTATCATTCACACCTAATTGTTTATGTGCAGCTAGAACTCACAGTTGCTGGTCAGCTCATTTCACTCGGAAAAGACATAATTTTTTGAATGATAAATTTCGACATAAATTTACTTGTAGGTGCTGTATTTCCTGTTTTGAAACCAATGGATTTCTTCGTCTACGAACATTGAAGTCTCTGGTTTATGCATAAATTTGTGACACATTCACATTGCATATACCAAATACAAAAACTCAAGGAATTTGTGTTGGCATTGAAATAAATTGAAATTATTTATACAACTTGCTATTTACAATATTTTAACTACATCACATACATAGTTTTTATTCTAGTTGTATAAATTTTGTTGCCGTTTTCCTTATTAGCTTGCTATCTCAGCCTGCTTGGCTCCCAAATCTGAGTAGCATATCATCTACTCTGGTTTGCTATCTGTTTCCCCTTGTTGTTCCAGCATATTTTCTTTTCTACTCTTTACGTTTTGTATCCATTTTTTTAGCTTTCCAAAACAGGTTCCCTATTTTCTATCTCTGCTTTCAGTTTTCTCGATAACTATGTCTATAGCTGTCAATTCACTTTGCATCTTTTCCTATTTATTCTCCCATACTTCCTGTCTCCAAGCTGCTAACTCTTTGCACTCTGTCAGAATATGAACTGCACTTTCCGTTTCTCCACATAATTCGTATATTTCTACCCTGCTACTTCTTAGCCCCTTAAGAACATTGATCCTGTTCTAATCCAAGCCATTCCTTCCCTCTACTGTCTGTTACATCTGTCTCTCCCCCATTCTCTCTTTATTAACCTATAAGATTTTAACGATATTCTGTTTTCTAACCCTCCCCTATTTCTTGTATTTCTATATCATCCACTGTAGTTCTGACTATTTTCCAAAAATCTTCTAACATTTCTATTTTCTAGTCTCCATAAATCGCCCATTCCTATTTCTTGCAGCTCTGATCAACCTTTTCTACTTCCCATTTTATTTTGTTGATTCATACAAACTTTTAGGATTTCATCGATATCTTTCATCAAATATTTATACCAAAATATTAAAACTCTTTTTATTATTGCACCTTTTCTTTCGTATTCCTAATTCTACTAAGGCTACTTAACCTGGACCTGATTTAGGCAATCCCCAACATCTCTTTAGCAAATTGTTTGTATAATGGTCTATTTTATTAGCTACGTTTGATATACCCCATATTTCTGCAGCATACAGCATCCTTGACTCTCCTAGTATTTCATAAATTGTCTATAACAACTACAAGATAACCTAGAAACACATTAGGGTATGCACTGAAGCAGAAGGAGGTCATAACCTTCAATTTAGTCTCGTGAATCAACAATAGATGATTTTGTGTTCGTGCTGATATACTCTGTATTTACTATGTTTATGTTAGAGAGGCATTAAGATATGCCATTTTTAAGTGTTTAGACTAAACATCTCTGGTAAACTGTAGCAGATATAGCAACGTACTGTACAGTAAATGTTTTCCCAATACTAGTCCAGAAGTTATCTAGTCCCATACTTATTAACGACAGTCGAGAACTTCCTCGGCTGCTCGGACTACACTATATATTCTCAAGAAAGAAAGACAAATTTGTCTGTCAGTTCGAATGATATATGTAGCATTTCACTCTTTATAACTCCCTTATACCTCGCTCCCACTAGAGCGAAACGGAAGCAATGCTACCTAAGATGCAAATTCGTACCAACGAAGCGGAAAGAAACTTCTTTGAGTTTACAATTTATTTCTCTGTTGACAGCATAGGTTAACAGTAAGGTACAACCACATAAATAGAGGATTCGGACCGAAATGCTGCGGATATAAGATGAAAACCATAAATGTTAAAGTTTCCAAGGCCTGGATCAATACATGCCTCTTGTTTACAAACACTTTGGCATTTCCCTAAGGCATGGAGAGGTAAGTAATGCGTGATTAGATTAGATACTTAACAGGAAGATGAACAGAACGAACAGATTCCAACCGCCCACACCGAAATCTCTAAACACACTAAAATTCAAAAAATTCTTGATAGTCCATAGATTAGGCTTCAGTATACCGGGGCCATCCTTAGTTTACGAGGGGATGTTGTAAAGTTTTAATTATAATCCTTTAAAATGTGATAGAGAGTTTGTGTTGACATGTGCTTATTAGTTCTTCTCTACGTAGTCACCATCAAGATTCATACATTTTCCCAGCGTTTCTTGACCTTCCGAATACCTTGATTGTAGCAGTCTGCAGAATTCGCTTTAAACCACTCTTCCACTTTATTAATGACGTCACTTGTGTTGTCAAATCGGCAACCCCGCAACGGATTCTTCATTTCCGGGAACAAGAAAAAGTCACTTGATACGAGATCGGGCGAATAAGGTAGATGCTGTAAGGTTTCAAAGCCACATTCACTTGTTTTGTCAACTACAACTTGAATGAATGAGCTGGTGCATTGACAGACAAAAGACGAGCAACTTTAGAGAGCATACCGCGTCGTTTCTTAATCAGAGCTCTTCGTAACTTGTTCAGAAGATTGCAGTAGTATCTGTCAGTGATGGTTTGACCCTTGGCAAGATAATCTGTAAGAATGACTCCACGACAGTCCCAGAAAACTGAAAGCATGACCTTCCCAGCTGACTTTTGTACCTTTGCCTTTTTGGGAGAGGGGAATCAGCACATTGCCATTCCATGCTCATGGATTTTTTCTCTGGATCATTCTGATAGATTCAGGATTCATCCATTGTCATCGGACGATCAAAAAGGTCATCTTCATCCTGTTCCAACAGCATCAACATCTGTATTGAAAGGTCACGCCATGTTTGCTTTTGGAAAGGGCTTAGCAAACGTGTAACCCACCGTTCAGACACCTTAGACAAGTGCAGTTCGTCATGAATAATTTTCCACACACTACCATAACTAAGATGTGTCTCACCCATGATCATTTGGATGGTTGCTCGTCTCTCTTCCAGTATTAAACACTCCACTTTCTTCACTGTGACAGCATCGTCTGTCATTGATGGTCTATCAGTTCTTGGCTCATCTTTCAGGGACCTGTGACCAGTTTGAAAATTCCTTTTCCACCTCACAATAGTGTCATACGATGGGCAATCATTTCCATAAACAGCCGTCATGTCATCGTGGATTTGCCGGGCAGTTTTGCCCTTCAAATGCAGGAACTTGATCACACTACGAGCCTCAATTTTCTCCATCTTACACCTCAGTCAATTCTGGCATTCAGTGTAAAAAACAAAAGGATTCAAATCACTTAAACTACCAACATTACGTCCCGAGGGATCAATGATGACACTGAAAAATTTTCATCACTGTAGCATAAAAACTACCGGGTGATAATTAAAACTGGACGATACCCCCCCCCCCCACTTAATTTGTGTTTCAGCGCTAAGTATGTATTAATGCCGCTCGAAGCGAAGTTGTGAAAACGGACTAGCTTTCTACCCCAGCAAAACATAGAAAAAGAAGCCAGTTTTGGAGAATGATGTGAGTTTGTTAAATATGCTGCTCGTACAAGATGCATAGCTTTTTTGAGAGAAACGGGCCACCAACAATTACAAAAGTCCTTCAAGTAGTAAACAGTAATCCCGAATTGCCTAGCTTTACAAAACCAAGCTTCCGCACTTCTTCGCTACATAAGTTTTGAATTTGTGAGCAAAAACTGCAAAAAAATAATTGTTGAGGTGAAGACATAAAGTCGAGGCGCAGGAATTATCAAAAGGAAATTCGGAAGTGGAAGTCGTTTAAGTAATTGCTGTTTCCAGATTAAGTTGCATGCCAGTAGAAATTTCAAGTCATTGCCAAAGTGACTACACGCAGTTATTTAGCACTGCTATTCTTCCGAAAGACTCGTGATTTAATTTTTAATTTATAAATGAGGTGGGGTTTTGTGAACAAATCAAATTATTAAGTAATTGATGTAGGGTAATGCGCCCAGTACCACACAGTGCTCAGTACCTCACGGTGTCAGTATCTCGTAGTTGCCGATAGATAGTAGAAGCTCATGGTGTGTATTTAGACAAACAACTATCTTTGTTACCAAAGGAAAGTTTTCCCTCCTCTTTGACCGTTGAATCAGAAGTTATTGTTCAGAGAAGTCGTATAGTGAACTGGAGCTGTGCTGTTAATAACTTGCTGACATTGCTACTGCCTTGTTCGGTGAAGAACTAATTAAGTATTTGTACTCATATTATTTGGTATTAAGTAGACTACACAAACACAAAATACAGTGTCAGTTTAAAAGAATCTGGCCGTGCTATGACACCAGCATCTGGTGAGTTGCTCAGTACCGTACGATAGCAATTTTCCCAGTACCGTGAGCGAAGGTATGGTTTATGGGCATTCCTGACAACATGGAGACCAAAAAGAAAGGAAAATGGTTACAATAAAATATGAAACAAGCATTAAAGAATGTGATAGAAGGATCAATGAGCCTGGGAGTAGCAATATATCTTACTGAAACATTAACATCGACTCTGTATAAGTTGATGTTGCAGGAAAAGGCACGAAACAAAAGAACAAACCAATAGCAAACAGACGCAAGACTAACGTCAATAAAAGTATAAATAGAGAACCTAGCTCTAACTCTGCGCCAACAGAAACTGGAAATAGTAAAGAGCCTTAGAAGACTAAAAGAAAATTAAATTTTGGAACCAACACAAGTGTTGATTGAATCGTTCTAACAGAGTGTATCATTTGTTTAGAAACCACAGACGAGGCTTGGGTTCAGTGTGTGTCGTACAAGGGTTGGACACATGTTGAATATACAGGGCAAGAGAACATTGATTTTTATAGATGTGATCACTGTGTTAAAATTTTTTCATTAGTTCTAAGACATTTTTATTTTGTTGCGATAATCTCTAAAGAACGTTTTGAAAAATATATTATCATGTTACCGTGTTCTGTTTTATCTAAAAATACAATAATTATGATAAGAATAATTATATCGTGACATATTATGCAGTTCCTCTTCCTTTATTTAGAAATATATATTTATTTGCATCTGACCGGTACTGGGAAACACTTTTTGAGATGCGCAGTTATCACTAATATTTAATTTAGTTATTAAAAGTCAACATGACTCGTTCATGAATGTTCATTACTGATACTGTTTCTGTGTGTTATTAGCTTCATAATAATAGCAACGCTATTGCACTTTATTTGAATTTTGAAATAAACCTTAGGTGTGCGGTACTGGGCGCATCTCCCCTAAGCATTCAGCCAGTTTCTAACATATAAAAGAAAAAAATATATTACACTCTACACACATCTTTACATTTAATGTTAATGTAAAAGTGCGATCCCATAAACTACTCAAACATCGAAAACGACAAAGCAAAACTTTGCATAGAACTTCCTTGACAGCGCACATGTTTGCTACGTAGTGTGACTTTGTGGGTTCGTGAAATTAAAATTCCAATTGCACAAACTCAAAACGTTCTTTATTTCCACCGAATTACAGTTGGCGATTACACAGAATGACGTAGCGCACACAATTACAATTCGCCATTTCGTCTGTCACAGGTCCACTCTACACTCAAAATTACGTACAACTCCTCTGATACACATACACAGTCTTCCAGTCCGTTCTCTAGTACGGGGCTCCTCACGGCTGCTCGCCAAGAACTGAACTGACTCGTCCACTGCAGCCTTATATAGGAGATCGCTGTTTATGAAAGCTTCGCGGTTTCGGAAAATCATCCCGATGGTTCCAGATGTCAGAGGGAGGGGAAAGAGTTGGTACAGGGTTTCTGCCGCTCTTCTAACCATCCCCTCAGTTAGTGACACGAGATAAATGGGTAGGCGTGGTCTGAATGCTTCCCGTCTGGCCCTACCTGCCAGCTGGTTCTATCGGGGATTCCGATGTTCGGGTGACAGTAGGAATGAAATAGCGCAAATAATCCCTCCAATCACAGTCACTGGCGGAGTAATAAATGTTCTCCCTTTGTTTACATCACCATATAAACTGAGATCGGCGCTCGTTTTAAGACACAACCTCATTTGGATCACAAGTTCCAAATTTATTGTAGCTTTCCACTTGTAATCTTCACACTGAAATATTAAGTTCGAGGTCGTTTCTATCTTTACAGCACACATCCCACTTGGGTTTGCTCTGAGCCCAATGTCCCCAGGTGTTTTTTAAAATTCCCATTACCAGTAATTAGACCAACCAAGAGTTTCATCTGCTTCCGATTAAATTTAAGGACTATAGTACTTCTAAAAGATGGATAATTTTCTGTGTCATTTATGGATATGTTCTCAGTACTCTATATGCTGTTTTAGAATCAGGTGTAATAGATAACATTCAAAGACTTTATGGTCCTATAAATGAGATCTGAGCTCCCATTTTAACCAACCTGTCTGCATTTTAATCTCCAATCACCAAAGCGTGGCCAGGGACCCACATTTGAGTGAGTCTGTTGGATTCCTCTATAGTCTTTCCTGGGCTTCTCATCCCTCCATTACAATCGTTCATCTAATGATGATTGTGCCCACAGTGCCGCTTATCTGGGTATATTGTGACTTTGTGGGTTGTTGTAGAATTAAAAGTCCAGGTTGCAGAAATTCAAAATTGCTGTTTATTTCCGTAGATAGTTTGTTATCCCTTGGCAGCAGGTTGACATAACATACACAAATACAACCTTCAAGGTCGTCTGCCACTCGACCACAAACAAAAGAGTTCACGTTCAGATCACAGCTGCACGCACACGATCATCGAGTCCTATTATGACTGTCCCGATAAACTAGCCACGGCTTCTTTTATATCTCCACTCATTGTTCTAGAAATTAGTGGAATGTTCTGTAACAATCAAGATGGCACCAGAAGAAAGACTAACCTTCCAGTCATCTGTCTCTTTCTCTGTTTCGGAAAGCGTTTATCTCCGTGCTACACTGTCTGTCTCTTTGCTCGCGCCAGCCCCGCCCGTCGTAACAATGCTCGCGACAATATCCAGAGATGGGCTCAACTGATCACCACGTGGGACTCCAACATGGAAGCAGAAACAGAGGAAGACCAAGAACAAGATGGGCAGACGACTTCAAACAACTAGTGTGTCCACAGACTCTAGTGCTGCAAGGTGTGGAACATGGAAATTAATTGTTCTTTCACGCTGACCGTGTAAAGGCTAAAGTATGGAAAAATAGAGTCAGACTAAAAAATGCAGTGCCATAGCCGGGATTTGAACCACAGATCTTCACGGCACGTTGGCCATAGCAGCTCAAGGGTTAAAGCATCTGGACAGCAACCAGAAGATCCGTGGTTCAAATCCCGGCTATGGCATTGAATTTCTCAACAGTTAGGCCGGCCGTTCTCCAGCTCTGACATTTCTTGTGAGGGGGAAGCGGGCTGTTGCCAGTTCTTTAGCGGCAATTTCAAGCAGGGGGACAATGTGTAATTTAAAAATTTCACACAATTGCATATTTCACGAACCAGTAACCATGTTATTGTTATTATAATAGCGATAATAATAGGACGTACGAACACTAAACATCGGAATTCACGCACACACAAAATAGCAAAGAAAGTGCACCAGCGCAAGCAGCTAAAGCCACGTGGTCCAGACAAATTTAAACTGGCAACACAGGGTTGGACTCGGAAGCCACGCCTAGCAGCGACAATGCTGATTGGTGCTAGCAGCAGTTTTAAATTCCTGACCACAGCACTGGATGTAGACACTCCCAGTACTACCAAGAGAAGCAGTTAGTGCACCTGAAAGTTGTGAACAAAATATTCGAATAGTGCGATGTTGTAATGAATATCTTGCATGATAATGAAATTGCAAGTTGGATTTCTATGTTTTAAAGCTAATATAGTCCTATATTTTCATTCTAATGATAATTTTGAGGATATGTTTTCAATTGCTCATTACTGTATGTTGGTACTATTAACCTTCCGCCTCCACCTCTTGCAGCCGCTAAACGTCAGAGCTGGAGATACAACGGCCGTACTGTACACACGGGTAGTGTGAAAGAACAATTAATTTCCATACCTAATATAGTTAATTCTTTCGTACATACAAGGGGCGTCCAGAAAGTAAGTTCTGTTTCAATTTATCTCCGCTGCTGCGCTGCGATCGCAGTTCCGCACATGCGCGTTAGACGCTCTGTATCAAGGAGAAGAAACGTGCGCCATTGTGAGATCGCTGTCAGTCACGTACGCTTTGTTGTGCTTGATTACAATGTCGGCGTTGATTGAAAATCCCGCCGCTTGTGAATTCAGATCTGTGATTCGTTTTCTGAATGCTAGGAAAGTGAAACCAAATAAAATTTAGCGACGAATTTGCGGTGTCAAAAGGTGTTGTGTTTCTTCACGACAACGCACGACCACAAACTGCAAATGCGACGAAAAACATCCTAAAGGAATTTGGCTGTGACGTGTTTGACCACCCCCCGTACAGTCCTGACCTCGCTCCTAGCGACTTTCATCTGTTTTTGCATCTCAAATCTTTCCTTGGAGATCAACACTTCAACAATGACGAAGAGCTGAACGAAAATGTTTCCAACTGGTTGGAGACACAGGCGACAAACTTCTATGAAGAAGGTATACAAAAGCGTGTGCCTCGCTAGGATATATGCCTGAAAAAGTTCGGCAGTTATGAGGAAAAGTAGTTTAAGAGTTGTAGAATTTTGTTCAATAAATAATTTTTCTGTATCTGTACACAATTTAATTTTATTACCAAACAGAACTTACTTTCTGGACGTAACTCCTAGTCTGTATATTATGATTGTATAGGTAACCTCTAACTTAGAGGGACTTTAAATCGGTATCCCTGGATCCAGATGTAAGTATAAAGTTTCTTTGAAAGAAGGAAAAATAAATGCTGTGAGGATTTAGCCGACGGCAACCTTATTCCGTGATAGCAAAGTCTGCCTTTCCCCGGCTGTCACTGAAATAAAAAACGAGACGAGCAAGTTTGTTTGTCAAGAGATGGAAACCGTAATCCGCCAGGTTGTCCGTTCCCAGGAAGCTAAGCGATTACATTAATCATGTTATTGCAACCCCCCCCCCCAAACCCAAAAAAAAGTGAGCTGATGCTAGTATTAGTTTTATTACCAACAGGCATCCACATCTTTGTATTTACGTCCTTCTACGTTAAATCATATTGGACTATAAATGAGATGGATGAAATAGTGTTCCAATGAGTCCAAGGTACATAAAGCCTAGGGTTACCAGACTTTCATCTTTCAGGATAAGCAAAAACCTCCAACGTTAAGTCATATCGGACGATGAATGAAATGATGTTTAAATGAGTACAGGGTGCATAGAGCTTAGAGTTACCAGATATTAATATTTCAGGATAAGAGAAAACCTCCAACGTTAAGTCATATCGGACGATGAATAAAATGATGTTCAAATGAGTACACGGTACATAGAGCTTAGAGTTACCTGACATTCATCTTTCAGAAGAAGCAAAAACTTCCAACGTTAAGTCATATCGGACGATGAATGTTATGTTCAAATGAGTACACGGTACATAGAGCTTAGAGTTACCTGACATTCATCTTTCAGGAGAAGCAAAAATTTCCAACGTTAAGTCATATCACACGATGAATAAAATGATGTTCAAATGAGTACACGGTACATAGAGCTTAGAGTTACCTGACATTCATCTTTCAGGATAAGGGAAAACCTCCAACGTTAAGTCATATCGGACGATGAATGAAATTATGTTCAAATGAGTACATGGTACATAGAGCTTAGAGTTACCAGACATTCATAATTTAGGATAAGGGAAAACCTCAAACGTTAAGTCATATCGGACGATGAATGAAATGATGTTCAAATGAGTACAGGGTGTATAGAGCTTAGAGTTGCCAGACATTCATCTTTCAGGATAAGGGAAAGCCTCCAACGTTACGTCATATCGGACGATGAATGAAATGATGTTCAAATGAGTACAGGGTACATAGAGCTTAGAGTTACCAGACATTCATCTTTCAGGATAAGGGAAAGCCTATAACGTTAAGACTTATCGGACGATAAATAAGGTGGTATTCAGTTGAGTCCAGGGTACATAGAGTTTAGAGTTACCTGACATTAAATTTTCAGGATAAGGTAAAAACCTTCCAGATAAATTCACTCTGACCAGCATTCGTACTCGAGGTCTTTGGAACGCGACGAAGACACGCTACCATGTACGCTATCGGCACATACAAAATATAGATACAGATCAACTGGAAGCTGGAACTTTGGCAACTGAAACTCCACGTGGAGTAAACATACGACTGTCAGTTCGAGAAAATCAGGGTTGCTATTGGTCCTCAACGACAGTGTTCCATTTCTGAAGGGTGGAGATAGATTTATGACGGTCATTAGTGAGCGGGAGAGTAGTTTCCTTTGAGCGGCCAACTGCACTCCCGTTCACTAGACAGACTTTAACAGTCGTTTGAGTGAGTTGATGTGAGTGTTTTTATGAAAATAGACAAAATCGAGTATCCAACTGTGATTAAATATTTGTTTTTGAAAGGCAATACGCATACGCACATAAAAGATGAGTCGGATTCTCTGTATGGAGACTCTTCACCATCATTTGCCACAGTGAAATTTTGAGCAGCTGAATTTAAACGTGGCCGTAAGAGCTTGAGAGACGATGAACGTTCGGGACGTGCAAATACTGCAACTACCTACGAAGACATCGCCAAAGTTCACCAAATGATGCTAGACGACCGCCGAATTAAAGTGAGAGAGATAGCATAGGCTATGAACATGTAAAAAGGTGCTTGCACATATTAAATCAACATTTAGACATGAGAAAGCTGTCCACGCGTTGGGTGCCACGTTTGCTCACGTTAGACCATAAACGTGTTCGAATGGACATTTCCAACGCTCTGTTGGCACAGTTTAGGCGCAATAAGTCCAAGTTTTGGAGCTGATTAATTACTGTGGATAAAAACTTGGATAAATCCGAAACAAAAGTACAGCTCAAACAGTGGACTGCACAGGGGGAACCGGCTCCAAAAAAATAAAAATCAAAAACTAATTTTTTTTCGGTCGGAAAAGTGATGGCGACTGTTTTTTTAGGATAGTCATGGAGGTATTTTAATCGATTATCTTCAAAAAGGGAAAACTATTACAGGAGCATACTACGCATCATTACTTGAAAAGCTGAAGGCAGATCTGCCGGAGAAACGGCCACATTTGTAGGAAAAGAAAATCCTATTTCACCAAGACAAAGCAGCGTCTCACACTCCAGCGGTAGCAATGGCGAAAATCCACGAATTACGATTTAAACTGCTTGACCATCAGCCTTACTCACCAGATCTAGCCCCAACCGACTTCTTTTTGTTCGCTCATCTGAAAATTGCGCTCGGACAGAGGTTTTCGTCAAATGAAGAGGCAATCAACTTCGTGAACAATTATTTTGCAGAGAAAAACGCCGAGTACTATTTGGACGGGTTACAGAGATGGGAGCATCACTGGGAGAAGTGTGTAAAGCTACAAGGAGACTATGTTGAAAATTAAAAGAATAAAAAAAAAACTCTGAGAAAATGTCTTGTATCTTTATTAGGTCGGAAACTTTTCGTAAGATTTGCAAAAATATGCCATAGTAGCTTTATAAAAATTAAAAATATTGGGTGAGAGTGTAACACAAGCTTTTTGCGTAATTTTTAAAAGGCAACAAAGATGTAATAAACTCTAAACCCTTGGGTAGCAGTCAAGGTAGGTATTATTCAGTGTGTTTGCTTTTACTGCAAAGACAAAAAACGCTCGTGTTAGCAACTGTGTCGCCTTGTCGCTGAGAGAAGTTAGTATATCTCCCCGGAGCAAACTTTGTTTTCAACATGTTGTATCAAGTAAACTTCAACAAACTCGGGCATTTGAGTTTACACACTCTAATTTGACGCGTTGCAGGTTGCATATGCAATGAGACACGTGTTGCCTTTAAGCTTTACATCTCATAAACACGCAGGGAAAACAGAGTACTTTCAGAATGGCTATCAATATTGATAAAATGTTGTTTCTAATGCGTTTTAATATCACCTTCTGATTTAAGAAATTTGCACGCAAATTACACAGCAAGCTACAATATACAGGACTTTTCAAAAAGTGGAAACAGATATCAAACTTTTATTTATTCAAAACTACAAAAGATAGAAATACGAGGGCTGTTCAGTAAAGAATGATCATAATTTTTTACGGTCATAATTTTTCGCAACAAAATTCAAACTTATTATATTCTGATAGCTTAATATGCAATAAACACGTCGTAGTAGTTTCATTGTTGCTACTCCTGGTTCTCGCCTGTGTGAACCACACAAGTTCAGACATGTTCAGTATCACATACCGCTGCAATGGAGGTAACACGCGAGGAACAATATGAGGTTTTGAAGTTCTGCTTTCGTCTCAACAAATCTTCAGCTGAGGCCTATACAATGTTACAGGAGGCCTATGGAGAGTCTGTTCTTCCCTACAACACAGCTCGAAGGTGGTTTAAACTGTTAAAAGAGGGGAGGCAATCAATTTCAAAGGAAGTTGGACCCAGTACTCCAGTTACTGCTCATACGGAAGAAAACATCAACACTGCTGCTGCCATTGTGACAAAGAATCGACCAATTACCTTAAGATCACTCTCTGAAATACTGAATATTTCATTGGGTGCCACACACACGTTGGTGACAGAAACATTACACATGAGACGTGTTTGTGCGCGATGGGTTTTAAGACTGTTGATTCCCAAACAAAAGAACATTCGCATGCAGGTCTACGTGCAGTTAAAGTTGATGCTAGAGGAAGATCCGGAGTTTCTTTCAAACGTAATCACTGCTGATGAAACTTGGCTACATCATTTCCTTCCTGAGAGCAAACAGCAAAGCTCAGTGAGGAAATCTCCTTCATCACCAACCTGCAAAAAAGCAAAAGTAGTTGCTTCTGCTGGGAAAGTTATGGTCATCTCATTCTTTGATATTCATGGAATGGTTTATGAGCATGTTGTACCTGCACACACATCAGTAACTGTACAATACTACAGGGATGTCCTGAAAACATTGCAAGTCCATATGAGGCGCAGAAGACCACATTTCCGTGAAGCAGGCTGGATGCTGCACCACGATAATGCGTGGCCGCACACTACCAATGTTATTGCTGAATATCTTGCAAAAATCAACGCGAAGTGCATCCCTCACTCTCCCTATAGTCCGGATTTAGCCCCCATGTGACTGTTTTCTGTTCCCAAACTTGAAAAAACGCCTTCGTGGGAGGCATTATCCATCATCAAAAGCAGTGGTGAAGGCTGCGGAGGCGATTTTGAAGGATCTCTCAAAAATGGTTTCCAGCATGTATTTGAAGACTGGCAGAAACGCTGGGATAAGTGCATCGCATTCAGGGGAGACTATTTTGAGAAGGATTATCAAAATTATGAGGATGGGTAAAGGTACGTTGTCAAAAAATGTGTGATCATTCTTTATTGAACAGTCCTCGTACAATTCCTAAGTTCCTGGAAAGAAAAATGTTCAGTTTTTAGTAGGGATGGGTCGGTAACAATTTTTCTTTAAACTCGTTTCTCGATACTGGTGCATGAATAGCCGATACTTCATTACTCGATACTGTCATTTCTACTTCTATTTGTAATACAAAAGAGTATGTTGGGAAAAATGTGTATGCCAATAAATTTAATTTAATTTTATCTTTTTTTATCTTTGTATTTATCTTTGTTAACAGAAACCTCTTATATAACGCACTGATTACACTGGACAACAATGGAAATGTTTCGGGTTTAAAAGTAGTGAATCTACATGTATTTCCATCTGCTGAATTCAAAAATCACTATAAAAATGATATAAATTAGCTCTTGTTTTGAAGACAAAGAGTGAAGATTTTTAATTTGGGGAAACTTTTTGGGGAGTTGGCACACCTGTCAAATGAAAAAACACAATCAGAGAGAAATTTTGGAAATTAAGTGATGCAAAAGTTAAGGAAGGCATTTTTGTCGGACCACAAATAAGAGAACTTGTAAAGGATCCTGCATTTGACCAAATTTTGGAGGGGAAAGAAAAGGAAGCTTGGGAAGCCTTCAAGGGTGTTGTTCGCGGATTTATAGGCAACAAAAGAGATGACAACAAGTATTTGGTGACAGTGCTCCTGCAAAAGTGCCGTAACCTTGGATACAACATGTCCCTTAAGATCCATTTTCTCCACTCCCACCTAGACTTTATCCCTCCCAGTTGTGGAGCTGTTAGTGATGAACATGGGCAGAGATTCCATCAGGACATTTCTGTTATGGAACAAAGATATCAGGGCCGTTGGAACGATTACTGTTGGTCTTTTTATAGGGATTCTGCGGAACTCCATCGCAAGAGGCAAGCAAATAGACGACGAAGTCAATAGGCATGATTCTCTTCAGACACTACTATCTGCGAAGTATTTTTGCAGCAATTTAGAACTCTTAGCATGTAATTACCAGTTGAAAAAAAATCAACTGAACTTTCATTGTTGTTAGCATGTATGTAATTAAAATGTATCCTTTTCTCTCAATCCGTTAATTTTTAATACTTCCACCTTGTGTATACCATAGAAACTAGAGATAATACAAAATTTTATTGTCATATTTGTTTTTCTCAACCCAAAATTAGTGCTCGAGACATTAAAACATTAGTTTTTTGTTGCCCAGTGTTATTTTTGTAAGAGTGAGAGGGGTACTGACGCGCCTTCCGTTCCTGTGCTAAGCACCAAAGAACGCATCACTTCAGTCAACGGAATTCGCAGGAATCACAAATGACAGATGTTTACCTCACGTGGAGTAATCAGTGCGTTATCTGAGAGGTATCTATTACCAAAGATAAATCCATGTTAACCGTTTGAACAGCAGGACTATACTGTATGCCCACGACAAGAAGGCTAGAGGGGTATGAAGGGCAGAGGAGCTTGAACTGTTGATCTGCTCCGATAGCGGATCTGTTTACTAGGAAAGGAGTGCATGAGAGTACATATCAGTCACCGATGGTGCCAGATCTAATGTTTGTTGCAGTTAATGCAGTTCTATTGAGAGAAGTTCTATTGATTCTAATCAGTTCTATTCCGGAGTCTCGTGTAAAAACTGTGACTCGTCGACGGTGATCAGTTTCACAAAGAATTCCTCTGGATCTGCACTATACTGTTGCAGCAACTGTTGGCATACCTTCACATGCTTTTGGTTATGTGCATTAGTGAGGGTATGTTGCAGCAATTTTGCACACACATTTAACATCTTCATAGATTAGAGTGTCGAGAGTTCCCTGTGATAGACCTGTTGCCTGCACTAATTCAACAATAGGTAGGTACTGATAGGTATTATGTATGGGTGAGTTATGTGACAACACTTGTGTATTTTAAACGAACCTTCCATCCTTGTCATACTGGGAAGGCGAGCATAAACATCGTTGGAACAGCAAAAGCAATTACAACCACACATTCCTCTAGCTGACCTTCTTGTCGTAGGTCTACAGTATCCAGTCGTCCAGGATGACGGTGATAAAGCCGCAGGTTGCTATCATCTCCTAGATCCTATCTGGCACTCCGATGCATCGATGTATATAAAATATCTCCGGATCTGCTCCAGTCTGAGCTATGAGAACTTTTAGTTTTCAGGCGTGGTTGCGAGTGAAAGAACATTTGTTTAAGAAACTTTGAAATAAATCAATTTAATTTGAATACTCCATAATACTTTACATACAACACTTTAAAAAGGACTGGTATAATGCAGTTATAATTCTCCGGGATTCGCGACACCGAATGTACGTCTGTACACTATAACGTTCGTCCATGAAAATACGCTTTCTTTCCTTGCTGTTCTCCCAAAATTATTGATTTTTCCTTCTCTAGTTGCCATCACTACCAATCAAACTTAATTTTTACTGGTCCACGTCACACATTACATAATCTCATTTTTAAAACTACCAGTGAGTTCTATTCCGGAGTCTCGTGGAAAAACCATGACTCGTCGACATTGACCAGTTTCGCAAAGAATTCCTCTGGATCCGCACTACACTGTTGCAGCAATTGTTGGCAGACGAAGGGTGTCCGTAAAATAAAGTCTTCAATTTTATTTAATATAGAAAACATGTTTATTGGCAATGAATGTTACATTGATGTAAAGGCGGAACTTACAGATATTTTTCAACGTAATCACCATTGCGATCGATGCAGTTTTGCTTGCGTTGTGGCAGTTTTTGTATATCCTTGTCATAGCACTCTCCCGCCAAGTTGCGCAGGTAGCGCTCAACCTCGTTTTTCAAATCATCGTCGGTCTGGAAATATGATCCACCCAGGTGTGACTTCAACTCAAGAAACAGATGATAATCACTAGGTGCTAAGTCTGGATTGTAGGGGGCATGGGTGAGGATGTCCCATTTGTTTATGGTCTTCGGTGAGCATTTTGAAGACCCACCTCGCACACAGCTTCCGATAATGCAAATGTTCTATCAAATTCTTGTCAGTCGTAGTCTTACTGACTTCAGGGATAAGTTCGCACAGCTCGCGAACTGTCACACGCCGATCCTTAAGCATTTCTTGCTCCATTTTCGCAATTGTTTCGGCAGAAACCGAAGACCGAGCAGAACGCTGTTCGTCATGGACGTCTGTACGTCCGTCTTTGAACTCTCTGGCCCATTTTCGCACGTTTTTGACGTCCATACACTGTGGCCCATAGACTTCGCATAACTGACGATGACTCAGTGGGGGTAGTGCCCTTGTCACTCAAAAAACGGATCACTACACGCAACTCGCACTTGGCAGCGGAAGTGATAGGAAGCTCCATCAAAAACGGTTGCCCAGCTAAGACTAACGGTTACAACGGGTTCGTTATGGTGGAGATTTGAAGGGGTGAAACAAGCTACACGCCAGTGTTTCCGGATCTCGCGTAATTTGCGTTCCTCACAGCTCCAGCGCCTTGGAGACCTTACTTTACGGACATGTCCCGTACCTTCACATGCTTTTGTTTATGTGCATTAGTGAGGGTATGTTGCACCAGTTGAGCACACACTTTTACCATCATAATATCTTCATAGATTATGGTGCGGAGAGTTCCCTGTGATAGACCTGTTGCCTGCACTAATTCATCACATGTGATTCGCTTGTTCTCCAGGTCATTGACAAGCCGGATATTGTTTCGTTTGCATGCAGTTGCTGGACGCCCTGTACTTTTGTGTTTTTCAGCACAGTCCTTGCCGTCTTTGAACTCAGACACCCAACGAAACATGGACATGCAAATTGGTTCAGACTCCCCACATATGGCCATTAACCTCTTGTGGATGTCTTAAGCAGTCACTCCATCCCCCTCAGAGAAACCAAACCTTTGCCCGTGCTTGTCTGCTTCCATGATGTTTCACTGATGTCTACAAACGTACTCACAAGACAGTACTGTATGCCCACGACAAGAAGGCTAGAGGGGTATGAAGGGCAGAGGAGCTTGAACTGTTTATCTGCTCCGGTAGCGGATCTGATTTCTAGGAAGTTAATGAATGAGAGTGCATATGAGTCATCCATGCTGCCAGATCTAATGTTAGTTGCAGTGATAGATATTATGTATAGGTGAGCTTTGTGACAACACTTGTGTATTTTAAACGAGCCTTCCATCATTGTCATACTCGGAAGACGAACATACACCCCGAGGAGGCAGCAGGAAGTGATTACGTTGCACATTCCTCTAGCTTGCCTTCTTGTCCTGGGCAATCAGTACAATTGCTGCTCCAATGCGCAATCTATGGGAAGTAGCAACATCATCTGGTGGTAGTAAACAGTACTATCGCTTATCTTCTCCCATACATCGACACATCTTTTAAACTGCTACTTTGCAGGAGTTATAGGGGGAGCGCCAATCATTATTGAACGAACTAAATACATTGGGCAGAAAGTCTGAGTCTATTTCATGAGGGATTGTTGGGATTGGGTTGGGCTCGACTAGGAGAACGAGTGCGTCTGAGTGCTGATGCTGAGGCGGGGCTGTGAGGTACTTAATGCCCGTCTCCTAGCCTGTAGAGCTAGGAGATGGTGTGATAGGTCACCATTAGATTAAAGTACCGTTTGCTGTACATAACTACCTTCTAAATAAAGGCGAACAGCCCGAAATATATTTTTAGTATACGACATGTGTGTTTTATTTATTTAAAAGAACTAACTTGCTCGTTGCTCTGCAAGTAAACACACAACTTATTACAGTAAAAGGAAGCCACGAATTGCAATGTCCGTGTTTTAACAAATGATGAAAAAGTAAAGAGTTGTTTTACTTTGACGCCAGAGACGTAGCAATTACAAGATCAAAGGCCAGCTTTCAATTGGGTCAAGAGCAAAGAAGATAAAATTACTGCTCTCGTTCGTCAGAGAGCATTAGTTGGTCCGTTAGTACAAAGAAGGTACTTTTAAACCTTCCTTTTTCTACAACTGTGCTTTCAAAGCTACCTGGTTTTGTAGCGTTTCAGAATATTCGTAAATTGCCACAACTTGCTAGAAAGCACAGGTGTAACGAGGAAGGTGTGGAGTAGAAGGAAAACTCTAACGTTCCAGAGATGTTATTTTAAGCCATTCTTTGTCGATGCCTTTTAACATTTCATAATTGAGGTAAAAAAAAAAGTTTTGCCAATAAAGTACACTCTCTTGCAAGGTATACAAATGATATTATTTTTCATTAAACGTATATACAATACCAGCACTTATTTTTAGCACAGACATTCAATTTTCAATACTCGCAATATTACGAGGGCTGATAAACAAAGACTCAGACTGATTTCTTTTTCCACAAATGTTTATTACTGCAATTCAATGTTTACATGATCTTTTTCAAAGTAGTCTCCTACTTTATTGCACTTTTTATAGCGTCTCTCCAGTCCTTGAACACGTGCTGCAGACCATTCTTTGTCAGGTCCTTGAGAATCGCCTCACTTTTCTTGAGCACTGCTTCAGAGTTCTCAAATCGAATACCCTTAAGGTTTGCCTTTAGTGATGGGAATAAAAAAATTCCCAGGGCGCAAGATCGGGGCTATAAGGTGGAAGTGGTACACAGGTAATGTTGAATCGAGTCAGAAACTGCATGACTTGATTTGGGACGTGAGGCCGTGCATTGTCATGATGAAGTGGGCACCCAGTCCGAGAAAGCTCTGGTCGTTTCTTTGTAATCTTCTTCCTCAGTAAAGCCAATACTGACGTGTAGTATGCTGCTGTAACGGTAGTGTGAGAGGGAACTGCATGCTGGTAAATCATGCCATTACAGTAAAAAAAAAAAAATGTGATCACCATCACTTTCCCTGCAGATGGAGCAACTTTTGCCTTTTTTGGTGTTGGAGAACCTGGCGATTTCCACACTGTGCTGGCTTGTTTTTCTTCAGGATCATAATGATGCAGCCATGACTCATCACCAGTGATAATCAAAGCTTAGGGGTATTCGATTTGAGAACTCTAAAGCAGTGCTCAAGAAAAGCGAGGCGATTCTCAAGGACCTGACAAAGAATGGTCTGCAGCAGGTGTTCAAGGACTGCCAGAGACGCTACAAAAAGTGCAGTGAAGTAGGAGGGGACTTTGAAAAAGATCATGTATTGAATTGCAGTAATAAACATCTGTGAAAAAAAAAGTCTCATTCGTTTTTGATCAGCCCTCGTATTTTTCGGGCCATAAGACGCAGTCTGGTTTTGTTATGAAAAATTTGAAATAAAAATAATAAAGTGTTACTCTCTCTTACTTACACAATGTAGATATCCCATACATTTTCACTCTATCTTGAAGCACAGCAATAAGTATTGTGACTTCTTTGGGTTAGTAGAATCAAAAGTCTTGTTTGCAGAAATTAAAAACACTGTTTACTGCAGTAAAGTGTAACTTTGTCAACCTTTGTCGCCGTAAAGACACGTGACATACACAAACAGCAGTCTTCAAGGTCGTCTCGTTCCCCGTCTCACATAAACAAACAAAAGAATAGTGCGGTACAACTCCACTCCACTGCACAACAACTGACAGCTCAATTGACTGCTTGTCACACTTTGCCAGTATTTATAGTTCTGAATGCAGTAGACGCGCTAACAGAACCTGCTGTTAGGTCAAGTGTCGCGGCAAGTAAGTTTACTGTTTACATTCTTTACCTTCCGTTCTAAACGCATGCCAATGATGCGGGGCTGCCAAGAGTAACTCCGTGTGTTTATTGCAATAGAGACTTAGGAGCCCAGTCGTTTCATATAATTATTTAGCTACATATGGTAAAGACACAAATAACTCATATTTTGTAGCTCTACCTCGTTATTCTAATTGCAAAAGAAAATAATTAGGATCTGATGACTTATTTGCAACAAAAACTTTGATTAATTATAGTTTTATCTATGCAACCATGCAGTTTAGAGGAAAATGGAACAGGAACTTATGTTTCAGCTTAACGTCAGGAAGTTACCGTTGAAGTTTGCACATTCATAACTCTACACCTTGTATACATAATGCAAATATTTACAGAGACTTACACAAACAATCGGACAAAGCACAGTACTAAGTTTTGAAAGTGAAAATCAGCATTTGACGTGCTATTTTATTGAAATTAAAGATCATCGACAGTTACATGTTTCGTTCTTGTAAGAAAATAAATGTAGTTTCACATGAATGCATGCCTTTTTAAGAATTAAAGAGAAATATAGCATTTTTGGCCCTCAAAAGTAATCGGACATAACAATTTGAGTGTGATATAAAATATGGCTTAGTACTTTGTGACTCTCCCACTTCTCGCAACCTATTTGACATGCTGTGAACCAGGTTTTTCAGGTAGGCTGTAGAAAGTTGCCCCGTTCCTCTTGCAACGTCTCCTTCAAGTGCTGCTTGGAGGTGATGGAGTCTTCCGCACGGCCTTCTCCAGTTTATCCCATACTGCTTCTATAGGATTAAGATCCGGGAACTGAGGGGGTGGATGCAATACATGAGGACAGTTGTAAAGTAACCATAGCTACACAATGTGGGACGTATGCTTCGGATCATTATCCTCATAAAATGAGAAGCTGTCGAAAATACCCATCATTTCTGCATTTTGTTTTAAATTTTGTTGTAATAGTCTAAGATAGACTTCCTTGTTCATGGTTGTGTCTATGAAGACCAGCTTTCCCACTCCCGTAGAGGAAATACAGCCTCATACCATTACACTCCCTCCGCAGTGCTTGTGCCTTGTAAATTGCGCTCTTCCAGCTCCGTGTTTGGTTTCCTCCACATAACCACCCTGCCATCGGAATCAGTACGTACTTGTTTTTGTCACAAACAATAACTTGGTCCTACCAATAGGTTTCCTTGTTAACAAAGTCTTTGGCAAATTGTAATCGCTTCCTTTTATTCTTACTGGAAATATATGGCTTTTTCTGCTATGCGATCATTAAAATCTTGTTTTCGCATGGCCTTTCTGGCCGTTTCAGGGCTAACTGTCAGTCCCAGTTCTTCCTGAATCACAGCACAAATCACCGGAGCACTTATACGCGGATTAAGTTTTACCTTTCCCATAGTATAAGACTCCTGCCTATCAGTAAGAAATTTTGGTCGCCCTGGCTTTGCTCGAGATTCAATTCTGTCTTCATACTTTTACCGGTGAATTATGTCACTAACTGTACTTTTGCTAAGATTCACAATCTCTGCTATTTCGCGGTATGTTTTGTTCTTTTTTCATAGTGATAGATCACTAACAGTGTCTGTTCAAAGGTACTCTGCTTACCTCTGGGCTCCATACTACGCTCCTGCCTTCTTCTTGGTGTACAGTTGGCGTACTTCTTCTACGATGCTGTTTTGTCTACTGACAGACTTCATCTACTCGTTTTTATTGCATTTCATTTGTGGTGTCCGATTCTTTTTGTGTCGTAAACTCATGATGTAAACAAGGTTGAATGGGTAGCTCTTAGGTTAGACACATTTTCAGTCTCTAAAATGGATATTGACAGCATATGATTTTTGTTTAACACAAGGAGTACCTTGAGATTGATACACATAATCTACCCTGCTTTATAGAGCACTCCATAGTGAAATTCAAAGTCTGTCCTATTATTTATGAGAGTTAGTGTATATCTGTAGCTCAGGACTGAAGCGGCTAGCACAAAAGCACATGATACTCTAGATATGCAATTGTCTTATTGCCGGCATCCTTTTGCTCAACGTACATGTATTCTTTGTCGCTATTCAGCCAGCGACAGCAATAAAAGGTACTTCCGTTGCACGTTTTTCCCCGTAGCTTCGATTCCCTCCCTCATTTATCAACATGTGTGTCAGCGATCGCAGAAAAACAGGCGCCGAAGCAGTGAATATCTATGCAAACTGTCGTACAAAGGATGAAAATAAACAACTTTCCCGTGAGTCCCGTACTAAAGGAGGGTAGATTGTGCTGCATAAAGCCTCTTCTACCTTTAACCTCGCTTCTTTCAGAAGATAGCTTGTGTTGATTCCTTTCTCAATTGCTTTCCTATTTCATCCTTGCTTGCATTTCTACTTTTCCAGAAGTGAGCAACTACAAAGTAACTCTCGTGTTATTTATTCTGATCTTGTTTACAGCACAGTAAATTTACCTTATAACTGGATATAAAGATCTTACTAGAAATGCACATAAGATCTCTGAAAATTTAGAAAGGTGTTTGAATGTATGTATCTGTATGTGTCAGTCCACTGCTATGTCCATATGCTAGTTGTATTTACTGTAATCAACGAAATTCAATAAAGAAAAGTCCTATGACAAACTTCATATTCCAATCAGAATAAAAGGTGACATTTTCAAGGAATTTATCTAGCAGACTACAGTTTATATAAAACACATGCCTCTATGTATTCAATTCTCAATAAAAGCCAGAGATATTTTGATTATAAAATGTTTGAGGGATTTGTAGAGACTATAAAATTCTTAGTTTTCTAATTATTTTCTATATTATAAACGTGTACAAAATGTCTAAATATCTCCGCCTATTGAATTTCACATAATGGACAAACGATACAGCTTACATCCTAATAGGACAGTCATTTCCGCATTATTACTTATTGTTGGCTTGAATTTTATATGGCATTGTTTTGTTCCTAATGACCTGGCTGGAGGAATAGTTAATATGAAGCTACACTTACTAATCTAATGAGGTTTTAGGAACATTTTTAAGAATAGGATAGAAGACATTGACAGACAAGTGACGTGGGGAAATCTGATAAATAAGAAATCACTAAATGTATACCTGAAAATAAAGACAGAATGGGGAAGGGAGACATATATAGACATATGTGATAGATGTGAGAGAGAGGGTTTAGCTTGGTTAAGGACAGGAGCCATATTGAGAGGGGGTTCACCAAAGGAGTGCATTCTATGTGGAAAGAAAATAAGTTCAGAACATTATGTAGTGTAGTGCAAAGAAACTGAAAACTGGAGGAAATTAATAAGAACTGGAATAATAAAGGGACTTACGAAGTAAAAATAAAAATGCTTACGTTGAAAAGAGAGAAATGAATAAGGGAGGTGGGGAAATGTGCTGACAAAATCAAAGAGAAATCGTTGGGAAGGGCAAGGAAGCAAGAGGTAGAGAAATGGAGGACACAATGAGAACATTAGGTCAAGGTTGTATAAGGGCTAGGATAGTGGTAAACGGCCAGGGAGCCAGCACCACTATCAGTCCGTAATATAAGCAGCTGACAAATTTGTACCTAGACTAGAATTGTAAAACGTGTATTTGAGATTGTAAGATATGGGAGTACAAATAAATTAAAATTAAATTAAATTACTAACCTACTGTTTAGTCACAGACTCTTGGGTGTCCTTGTGCCCCCGCAGCAAAATTTCTATACTTATATTTATTAATAACTTGCAAATATACGTCCACATAAATAATATATACAAAGGATATAAAATAATTATTTGGTAGATAAAACGTCGTTGTAGTTAAAGTCTTTAGTTATTTACGTCCTGCAAACGTTAAGTCATATTGGACGATGAATGAAATGGGTGAAATGATATTCAAATGAGCCCAAGGTTCATAGAGATTAACGTTATCAGACATTCATATTTCAGGATAAAGGAAAACCCAGGAAAGAAAAACCTTATCCAAGTAATTCATACTGACCGAGATTCGAACTCGGAAATTGTTGATCGTGAGGCAGACACGCTACTGAGGCGGGAAAATTTAAGCCTTTTTTTAACGATTTTACTTACTCTGTCATCTGTCTATATCTACACATTAAATAGATACATGCTTTGAGGTCCGCTCAATCAAAAAAATAAGTTTTTTTCCTCAAAAACTGGCAATGAAATTGATTAAAATAACATGTTTAACATAGAGTCAATATGAAAAATTCAATACCATGGCTGGGATTTGAACCATGGATCTCCGGTTTCCGTTCAGTCGCTTTTAACCATTGAGCTACCATTGCCAACGTGCCGTCCTGGCATTAAATTCTCCATTTAACATATATGACATTTTCAATATCAAGAAAACAAAGATAAATAATTAGAATTCATATCTAACACTAGCATTCACGTAACTTTCAAACTAGACTAGAGCATTTAAAAGTGGCTTCCGGATGCTATCTAAGCATTCTTTGGATTCAGGAAGGCTTACACTATTTTATAGACTAAAAAGAGTAAAAGCTGATTTTTTCAAAATGTTAATGAAATTTCATACATATCCTTAACGACATTATCAATTGGCAGTTTATCAAAGGTACCGGTGTGCCGGAGTTTTCTACCGCAGGAGTTATTTTACGTTTTAATAAATTCCCTGACATGAAGCTGTCGCATTTAAGCACACACTGGTCCGCCTGCCTCGGTAGCGTAGTGGTAGCATGCCTGCCTCACGTTCAAGAGGTCCCGAGTTCGAATCTCGGTCAGGGCGAGTTACCTGGATAAGGTTTTTTCCGAGGTTTTCCCTAATCCTGAAAGACGAATGTCGGGTAACTCTAAGCTCCTTGGACCCCGGACTCATTTGAGCATCATTTCAACCATTTCATTCATCGTCCGATATGACTTAACGTTGGTCTGGACCAGATTTCAACCTACGATCTTCACATCAGTATGGCAGCTCTTAACCAACGAAGCCATCTAGACTGACTTTGGAAAGATAGAGTCAGACTGAAAAATGCAATGCCATAGCCGGGAATTTGAACCACGGATCTTCTGGTTGCCGTCCAGCCGCTCTAACCCTTGAGGTACTATGGCCAATGTGCCAACGTGACGTTAAATTCTCCAACTGACTTGTGTTTCTCCCGGTAAACCACTAGGAGTTCTCATAAACACATGAGACAGCTACCTTAATGGCAACATTTTAAGGCGCGGGATTTATAGTTAACCACTATTAGGTCAATTAATGGAAATTAATTGTTCTTTCACATTGGCAATGACAATGGCATTGAATTTTTCAGTCTGACTCTATCTTTCCGTACTTCAGCATACACACGGCCAGTGTGAAAGAACAATTAATTTCCACGAAATATTATCTATTCAAAAGAAGTAGATATAAAATAATAGTAGTATAAAATAATAATCTCTAAATGAATCAGTTGACTGAGGCATGCAAAGTTAACAAACAAATTTTTGATCAGATTTTCCTTTCAGGGAATCTTTGCTCTTTTGTTTCCTCGTTGTAACCCTAGTTCTCACTTTGTATTTAATGGAGCAGTCTGATTTTTCTTCCACGAGTTTCTCCGAGTACAACTTCATAGGTTCTGCTGTTTCCAATTCTGAAGTACACGGCTATCTATTGTGGTTAATACACACTGAAATACAAACGACGTTAAAATGTATCACAGTGGGCGAGCTGATGCGTTCATATTTGTTGATTTTGCCTCTAAACCCTTATATAAACCAAAAGGCTACATCCATCCGTAAATCCGCTAACACAGCATTCACGTTAGACCGGCATAGTCTGATTGGTTTTATCCAGCTCTCGAAATAAAAGTGGGTGTGGTTCTTAATGTGGGTCTAGCACGTAAGCAATCAGCCCTTCACGAAGTAAGTCGATTTCCGAAGTATGCAAACTTTGCCGACAGGGAGAGACTTGGGAAAGGTTAAACGATAAAGTACTATGTGCGCATCTACGACGTAAAGATTACTTTGGAGTGCAACAGTTTATTACTGCAAACCACATTATTACAAATACAACAGTCAAAATTAATTAGTATTTTATTTGGTAAATGTAAGCGTAATTTGTATTATATAAACCAGAGTGCACGCTGCGCTTGCAAGCTTAAAAGGAAGTGGGAAGACAATCAATTTAAACATGGCGGTTTCTGTTCAATATGTAAAACATGCAAGTTGTCTGAAAAATATCCAACCTTAGCATTTAAGGATTTTGTTAATTTGTCAGCAGAATTAGCCAGTGTTTCAGCACCAACTATTAATGCCGCTCGAAGTGAGGTTGTGTCCTTGTGTCACAAGGTTCATAACTTCTTTGAAAGAAACGAGCCACCGCAATTACAAGAGTACTTCAAACAGTAAACAATGACCTCATTTAGCTGAAATTTAAAAATTGAGCTTCTACGCTATTCTTTGTGACATAGGTTTTGAATTTGTGAACAGAAAAAGAAAAAATGTAATTTTTGAGCCGGAAGATATATTACTGTGGCAAAGGAATCATTAAAGAAAAGTTCAGAAGCGGAAATCATTTAAGGAATTCGTCCGTTATCAGATGCCAACTATACTGGTCGCCAAACTAGAATGTGATTGACAGTAAGCACATGGAAGAACGCCTTAAATAAATGGGAGGGGATGAGTACGCCATAACGGTTGTCATAGTAACGATCAGAGGGGCCAATTAGAGTCGAGACGTTTCCATGACAACGTTAGACGCTAAACCTTGGTTGCCGATATTCTTAACACGTGCTTAGCATGACGTGCGGGCGAGCGAGTTACGCAAACGCTGCAGTAAACACAATACCTTGATGTTTATTTCTCTGCTGATAACCCTTCATAAACAATGCCTTCCCGTATATGTTGCTGTTCTTATTTTTTATACAACAGTCAGACATCCTGTAGTGGCAAGTTCCTTTACATTTTATTTGTGGCAATTTGCCTTGGTTTACGTGTGTCTGAGTCCCTTTATCTGTGCGCGTGTTGTGATCATTTGCAATTGTGTTATAATGAATGTTTAATTATGTCTAAAAATAGTGACAAGTGAAACCCTGGACGAGCTCAGCAACCAAATGAAACTATATTTGGTAAAGGTATTCCGATTAAAGGACAGGCACGGGAAATACGAGTAATATGCTCCGTGAGGGAATACTTCGAAGAGGAGAAATTGAAAGGGGAGTCTATTATTCAATTCTCTAAGGTGCTAGATAGGATTTCACGTGCTGTAGGTATCAGTAAGGACACTGTGGTTTACATTGTGAAAGAAAAGTACTTTAAAGAAGAAAGTCAGGAATCGGGGTGTATAAAAATCCAAATGTCACAGGTATGTCTATTTGTTACGATGATCTTTACACTGATGTGCTCTTGCATGTTCTAGTGTTTGCATGTAAATCCACGGCTTTACTGTTGTCTTTGTGTATAGTAGTATAAATAATAATAATAATAATAATAATAATAATAATAATAATAATAATAATAATAATAATAATAATAATAATAATAATAATAATAATAATAATAATAATAATAATAATAATAATAATAATAATAATAATAATAATAATAATAATAATAATAATAATAATAATAATAATAATAATAATAATAATAATAATAATAATAATAATAATAATAATCATAATAATAATAATAATCATAATAATAATAATCATCATAATAATAATCATCATAATAATAATCATCATAATAATAATAATCATAATCATAATAATAATAATAATCATCATAATAATAATCATAATAATAATAATAATAATAATAATAATAATAATAATAATAATAATAATAATAATAATAATAATAATAATAATAATAATAATAATAATAATAATAATAATAATCATCATCATCATAATAATAATCATCATAATAATAATCATCATAATAATAATAATAATCATAATAATAATAATAATAATAATAATAATAATAATAATAATAATAATAATAATAATAATAATAATAATAATAATAATAATAATAATAATAATAATAATAATAATAATAATAATAATAATAATAATAATAATAATAATAATAATAATAATAATAATAATAATAATAATAATAATAATAATAATAATAATAATAATAATAATAATAATAATAATAATAATAATAATAATAATAATAATAATAATAATAATAATAATAATAATAATAATAATAATAATAATAATAATAATAATAATAATAATAATAATAATAATAATAATAATAATAATAATAATAATAATAATAATAATAATAATAATAATAATAATAATAATAATAACAATAATAATAATAAATATCCACTGCAGTCGCAACTGAGTCACCTTCGCATGCGCTCTCCACGTGGCAGCAATAAGTGGCAACGTCGCCTCTCCCTCCATAAGAAATGCCAATCACTTTCTAGATTGGTGACCAGTATAGGTACGTTTCCTTTTAACAGTTGCATGCCAATAGAACTTTCAAGTCATTGCCAAAGTGTCTAACCGCAGTTATTCCGCAGAAAGACCCGTGCTTTAATTTGTAATTTATAAATGAGGTGAGGTTATGTGATGAAATCAAATATTTGAGTAGCTGTTGTATGCATTCAATCAGTTTTTAGCGTACAAAAGGAAAAACATATTACACAGTAGACATACCTTTGCATTTAATCTCAACGTTAAGGAGCTACCACATAAGCTACTCAAACATCGAAAACGACAAATCAAAACTTTTCAAGTTGATAAAATGGCCCGACTATTTCCTCCAATCACAGTCGCCTGTGGAGTAATACATTTCCCCACTTTGTTTACATCACCATATAAAGTAAGAACGGCTCCGGTGTAGTCATTTGTTCTCGGTATGCTTTCCCTTCCCGTCACCGAATATTTGATATGGCATTTATCTGTACAGTTTCCATTACATTTTCACTGCAATGACTTTCATATCTAACAATCACTATTATACATCCTGTACAAATACATGAAATTGCTGACCTAAGATTTAGTCGCTGACTCAGGTCCCTTGGCCATAAGCCTTTGGTTTTCCTGAGCAGCTTGTTGTCATTTGTTCTTGACCTTCGCTTGTTTTACCCTAATCCACTTTTCTCTTAACCTATATAAGAATTTTCCTATACATCTATTTTTCTTTTAACTCATCCCCGTTAACATGTGTGACGTCACTACCTATTTACTCACACTGTCCCATTTCTTATCCCATATTTTTCTCCTGCAATTTGTTAACTCCTTACATTTTATCAGGTAGTGAACAGTGCTCTCTTCATCTCCACAAATTTCACAAATCCCTATCTCATTACTTCTCAACACTTTTAGATATATTATTCCTAATCTCACCATGCTATGCCTTCTCTTCCAGTTTTGCCATATTGATCTATATATTTTTCCCTACAACATTGTCTTTAATTGCTTATAAAATTTCAAAGATTTTTTTTCTTCTATACTTTCCCATATCTCTTGCCTATCATGTCTTTTACTCTGTTTCTCACTTCCTTCCAAAAACCGCTATGATTTGACTTCTCTGCTCTCCATAAATCTCCCATGCCTAACTTCGATACCATTTTTTCCAATTCCGACCACCAACTGTTTGTGTTCTTAATGCTTTTCTGTTGCTTCTTACACAGATTCAATAATTCCCCTTTCTGCCCTATAACACACTTATACCAAAATTTCAGCATTCTCTCTATTATTATTCCCCTCCTTTTTGTATTACCCAGCTCTAGTAATGCCATTTCTCTTGCTGCCGATCTTGGCAGCCCTAGAAGTTCTTTGCAAAATAGTCCATACATCTGGTCTGTGTTCCTATCTCTAATGTGCCCCATACCTCCACTGCATACATTGTTCTGGCTTCAACGACTGCTTCATACATTCTTTTAACCATCTAACTGACATCTCCAGCTTACGTTTACATATTCTTACCTCTGTCATTGCCACCCTGCCTCACCGAATATTAGCACTACGTCACTATGTCGCCAAATGATATCCAGAGCAGAGGTGCTTAGTTTTACAAGCTACATATACAGGAAGATGATGTGTGTACATCACCCGTCTCCCAGAACGAATGTCACCGTTCGTAGCCGTGATCGCTGCCTATCACAGTTGCGCAATTTCCTCACGATCATGAATGGGCACGGTTATACATCCGGTCTGAATCGCACCTATCCATAGCAGCCCATAGTGGAAAGAGCTGAAGATCTTTTGAACTGCCGTGGTGTGGTACTGCATATTCCTAGCACACATCGTGCATCTGGCGTTACTATAATCATCGCAAAAGTTAAAGGCATATGGAGCCGGACCGTACCGCAGACTCCAGCGAACCATAAGCTTGCTTCGCCTACCAACGCTGCCGAATCTGGTGCACGCATCTCACGCGTCTGAACTGAGATAAATGTTTGAAAAATGGCAGATTCCAATCTTATAATAAGAAAGAACTTTATTTTCTGGTCATGACTGTACAAAAATCCTATCTCTACGATACTTAGAACACGAGCGATGCACTTTTTATCTTCACATGTTATGGTTAAATGTTACGGATAAATATGTGAAGATTACAAATGCCAATCTTAAAACAAGAAAGAATTTTACCTGCTGGTCATGATTATACAAAAATCCTGTCTCTACGGCACTTATAACGCAAGCTTTTCATCTTCACATGGTTATGGTTATACTCAACATCCATCCATTCAACACAGATAAGCCTGAAAACAACACCATTCCTTCCTCATAACATTTATCTCAATCATAAATAAATGATGCACCTACTATTAAAACAGAAGTCACGCAGTTTGAAACAAAGTTAATTTTCAGTTTGTTTTCAGAGTAGAGGTGTCGCTTTGTTAAAGTGAATGATATCGTTAAGTCCTGTGTTGAACTCGAGCTGAAATATTGTTAATATTGCATTTAATTATTATACACAAATCTTTTTTTGAGTGTTTGTGATCCGAGTGCATGAACATGTCCCTCGAAGCTTGGACGAGTGATTTTTTGAAAATGATTCATTCTCAGGGCAGAAGAATTATATTTAATGTGAACAAGTTTTTACGAAGGCTCTCCAATCCAGGGTATAGGGAAAGTGTAGATTTTTCAAAATCCCAGCAATTAACTCTGTATCCTTGAGGTGTAAATAGTGTACACACAGTGCCACAAATTTGTAGTGAACAAGCTTCATCCTTAGAAAAACAGAGCATTCCATATATATGCAACTGCTAAAGGAATTCAAAATGATGTCACTCTCTGTTTGTAGAAACTTGCTGATCAGTTATTTCTTTATAAACCTGTGAATGGCCTGGTATGTAGCAAGAATTACTTAGTCAAATCAATTTTAATGCTAGCATTGCAAACTTCAGAAACCGCCAATTGCTCCAGTTTAGAAAACCAAAAACGTCATCGCATAAAAGTTTCCCTATTTTAAGGTTATGTGCGAAGTACAATGAACTCTCTTCTAAAATAGCACTGGATCATAGTTTCTCTTACAAGCAATTTAAGGAACAGTTATATACAGGAGTTAACGTCGTGTGATTTTCAGTTGTGTTATCTATATTTTAGGTTTAATGATAACACAGTTACCAATGTCTTGTCTTCGGTTATGTAAATATTTTGTCTCAGTCTTAGTTTTCTGTTTGTGTTCTTGTTTGTTACTCTTTGTATTTCACTTAAATTTGTATATATTTAGTGTTAGTTTTTGTATTACATTTGGAATTCTCCTTTATCTTACTTTTATATTTAAGCATGTTTGTAAATTATTATGTATGTAGCTGCTGTAATTGGAGCATTGCTCTGTTGTAGCATAAATAAATAAAAAATACTTATATTTCAATCTCCGGGAAAGATCCATGAATTCGGAAAGCGAGTTACTGGATTGGAAATCGTGCTTGCTGTTCCACTGCTGTAGCGTGTGTCATGGTAATATTTTAATGTTTTAGGAATATCTAATGTGTTGTTTATTTACGGAAAGAATAGCCGAAACCTTTGCAGGTGGGTAAAGCTGCCGGAACTTCTGCAGGTGCACGTACTACGATTGGCAACAGCGCTCCGCTTGAGCATTGGTCAGCGTTCATACATCTAACTTTTGCGAGCAGTATAGAAGTACCTAGAGCCGAACATTGAGACCAGAGGGTTGTTCGCATTGGGTTGGTCTTGGCGGAGGAGTAGAGGTTTTAATACCTTTCAGTATCAATCTGGAGAGCTAGTAGTGACCTAGTTTGTATTCCACTCCACAATGTTCGTTCAGCAGTCTTTCATTTGAGACGCCGCGTGTAAATGACGTACGCACTTCATCCCTGGTACACCAGGCAGGACTTTTTAAGTTGTTAGATACTGGCTTGTTGGAACGAAAAATCCACTGGCAGTGAGGGCCCTTTGCTTCTGCAATAAGGAACAGAGATCCAGCTCTTACTTACTGGTTCTTCTTGTATCTTTGCGCTAGTTTTATTCTTTCCGTGTAGGAAAGGCAGAGAAGTTGCAGGACAAAGCAGACACAATAAAGTAGCTTTACGCATATTGCAGATAAATATAGCACACATTTATCCTTCCATCCGCAATAAAACAGATAAAAGAGAGATGAGAATGAAGTTCGAAATTTAGAGTGCTTCCTCCATTAAGTAATAAAATTTATTATAAATGCACTTATATAAGTTTCATTTTACGACTGTTATCCCCTCATCTCTTTCCCCTTTGTTGACGGCTATGATGGCTGCAATATAATTTTATAGCCTCACGATTGTCCCTTGTAACAGTAGCTAAATCAGCGAAAATGTTATTGGCTATCACACTACGCTCCAAAGTGTCGCCCACAACATCTTACACATTATTTTCCGTAATCTAAGTTAAGCTTATTGGTTTCCTCACACTGCTATGCTTTTATGTATAATAATTTTTCCATTTTAGTGAGTGGATTTCTTCCTGAATTATTTAATAAAATAGTCTGTTGATAGATAATGATTGGTCTTATATGACACGTTTGGCACTTAAACGCGTGCCCGGACATTTCAGAAAATTGCCTTTTTAGATTCAAACACTAAAAATGTGTACTTAAATTAAACCTGGGCAAGAAAATGTTATGCGGAAAGCAATATCTATCTAGCAGGTACGTGATACACAAAGCAAAACTTTCAAATAAATATTGTCACTAAACGTACCTTTTAGATAATGTATTAAAATAACATCTATTATGTGTTTCAAATGGGAAGAGTTCTCGCCTGTAGCGTTAGAGACTTCGCCATTGCCACCTCGTTACCCCCCACTCTTTCTATATTCCCCTCTCTCGCACACTTGCAAGTGTTCGTGGCGCTAGACGTAAGGGAACCCAAACTAAATTTTCCAAAGTTTTATAACAATGCAGTTGTTCAAATCACAATTGCAACATGAATATTCTACGCAAATGTTTTAAATATTTAGTTTAAAGTTAATTATAGTTTATGAATTATTTTTATAATCCAACGGTGCATCCGTATAGCTGTGAATGTTACGTTAAGAGATAATTCGTCATTGTCATTGTCTTCATCATCTGAGTACTGCAAATTTATGATGATAGGTTCCAAAATCTCGTTACGTGCTATTTCTTTCCAAAATTCGTCTTCTTATAGTTTATCTGTCTCACGCAGTTTTCCCAGTCTTGTTGTGTTCCTTGTCAATTTCTTCGTGAATAAGTCGTTCAACGTCAGTCAGTTTAAAAACATTATTTCTGTTTGCAACATAATTTGAGCCCACATTAACTCTATTGGATTGTTCTAGCAGTAGTAAAGGGAGGAAGGGGGAAGAGCTGGATCTCATTGATCCAGCTGATACACTTTTTCATGGAAGAGTAACTGAATAATGCTGCTTTGAACTCTAGAGAGATTACGAACCATTCATAAACAAAGATATAATATGACCAGACACGTTCTGCCAGACTAGCAAGAAGTGTATCGTTTCCTTTCCTCGAATTTAACAAACATCTTGGCTTACTCAAAGTACAAATTTCTTTTATCACGTCATGTCAACTGTTTAAGTTTCAGTTCTGAGTAATTTAAAATATACGTTCACGCATACATGCCAACTAATAATGATATTCATTACATTGCTTACGTCGCAATGAATTTTTATAATATTATCTACTTTATTTATTTGTATTAGAAAAACTATTTGAGTTAAAATATGGGGGTTTTACGGTTATGTTAAATACATTACTCTCTGATTCCTCGTGGATCAGCTTTTGCAAAATCTCAATTTTTGTCTTAGAGTGAATAGCATTTATTATAGATTGATTAGTTTGGCGCTCGTTACACACCACTTAGGGAAAATGCAATACGACAACACCGCAGTACTCCGATTGGCTGCTCACCTAGTAGCGCTCAAAGACTAACACCTTCCCATTTGAAACACATAATAATGCTCTACTATGTTTGGGATAGGCTTTGCTGCTTGGGGTAACGAAACCGACTGTCCTCTGTTTTAACTTAAAACTGCCAAAAAGATATTCTTGGGAAAATCTCCTGCATGAACAGTTTATTATTGTATCACGCCGCGCATTCGATATTGAACAATAACGTTTAGCAACGTCTCGGATATCGACCATCCACGGTCGTTCATCTTAATAATATGCTTGCAAGGATACGATTTTATAGGATAAAACGTCAGCTCGTTACTGAACCGTGATAGTATCTGTATGCAGTGATTAATAGACTACTCGTGCATATTGACGGCAGTATCAAACGTTAGGAATACGAGAGCAAAAATTATTAAAAATGACACGTCATAACAAAGCGTCTTTAAATAAGTGTCATCTGAGATAAATCAACAGCAGTTATAAAATAATTAAGAAGTTCTATTACCTCTACTTCCAGTTCTATCCAGTTCACTTCAATCTTTATTGCCAAAAACTGGCAGAGTTATTCTAAGTCTAAATTGTACTTATTCTGTTCTGATTTCAGTGTCTCTTAATTTTGAGGTTCACTGTTTCTCATCCAAAGATTTTTTTAAAATGTACGTCCACCAGCGTTAAACCATATCCGTCGGTGAATAAAATAGATGAAATATGCTCAAATGAGCCCCGGGTCATAGAGCTTAGTTACCCGTCACTCATCTTTCAGGATAAGGGAAAATAGCGAAGAAACCCCTTATTCAGATTACTCACCGTGATCAGGATTCGAACTTGGGATCTTTTGAACATGAGGACTTGCTACCACTTACGCTACAGAGGCATTCAATTGTTTATTCAAAATAATATTTATTCCATTACATGTTGTATATGGAATAATTTTAGTAAACAGCATCCATGGTTACGAGATACGCTCGAAAATGTATTGATAAACTCTCGTGGGATTATCTACAACTTATCCCTGTTTTATTTTAACGTATGTAGTACACCATTTGTTGTTTTCATTCAAAAATGTTACGACCGTGAAAAATCGATCCTAAACTAGAAATTTGCGACCTTTTTTGCTTTATCTTCACCTAGACAGAGTAAACATTCCAAACCACTCAAAAATCTGATGTGTGAGTTCCCTGGAAATACAGGTTTTGAGGAGCCTTAAATAAAGAGAAGCAGTCTTAATAAAAGGATCACTTACTGTGCGTGTCTATGAATGTAATATTTATTATAGATGTTGTTAATATAATAAAAATGATAGTGTATAACTAATATTTAAGTTCAGTATTTATATATATAAAAATTACTAAATACTGTATATATCTTCACACTTTATGATTACAAACGATGTTTTGTTCTGTCAGCCTTCCCTACAGGTGTATCCGTTATCGGTTTCAACGCTTCCATACTTTGTCACTTAAAGTGCTGTTGCTATTCAGTGTTTCTTTAGGTTAACACATAACTACTGATTGTTTTCTATATACCTCTTGTACCTACAATGAAATTTATATCTGCAAATGCTTTTTCTAACTTAACAGGATGTAGATAGAAAATTAAGCTTTCATGGTAACAGTTTATAGTAGCTACGATATAAAAATAAATGATTTTGTGCAGAGAAAGTCATGTGAGTGTTGGATTAGATTATCCACTATTGAAGGAATGATATGAGGGTGTCCTACGGGCTAGGCACACCAGCTAGCGTGAGCATCCCTAGAGATTTTTCATCTTAACACTAGAGTTTGTCGTGCAATTCCACAAAAGCTCTCCTCAGCAACGACTACAACGACCCTCTACCATGGGAAGTGCAGTTGCAGGTTTTGCAAACAAATTCAGTGTTGCAGAAAGGCGATCCCGACACTGCTACACTCTAGGCTATATCGCTATCAGTTATCAGCTCAGTGGACAAAAAACTCACCCCTGGACAACTTAACATTAATAACGCCTAACACCACATCTGGACCTCATAATTGCCTAGATTCAGTTAGGAAGTGAGTCCACAAGGTTTCGCAATCATGGCACATCCAGCTGACACCACTCACTTACGAGTTGCTCGCGCAAATCCACCAAATTCTAGAGATCCTGATTTGGGAGTTTCACCCATTCTTCCAACATATACAACAAATTTTCGGATGAGTTTGCAGGCCAATGTTTTCCTCAAACCAGTCCAATACTCTTCTAGCCCAATGAACCCTGCAGTTGTCATCTTGAAATATAGAGAAGGCAACAACACAATTATCATGGAGATATTGACTAAATGGTAGCACCTGCTCATGCAGAATGTTTATATAAACATGTTTCGTCCTATTTGTCACCAGATGGAGCAGACCCAGTCCATAGTGACAAAAACACACCCAAAACACTACTGACCCACCTCCAGTTTGAACCTGGCCCTGTACATAATCCGGATGAAATGCTTCATATGGCCGGCGGTGCACCCGACGACGTGCGTCATTCGAATAGAGGCGAAAACATGATTCATCGAACCACATGACATTCTGCCAGTCACCTACCGTCCACGATCTTCTTTTTTTATTTCAGCCCACTGAAGTCACATAGCTGTATGTCTTTGTGAGCAGGGGCCTCCTTCGAGGTGTCTGACTCTAAATGTTCATGGAATATAGTTACCGCTGCAATATCCTCTTGCTGACAGGTCGGGATGGACCTACATTTACGGACTGGAGGAATTCCTGTCGCGTTTGTAAGCGATTTGCGTTTACTAGCCGTGAAACTCGTCTCCGGTCCCACTCAGTCATGATCCTTTTCCGGCCACAATTCCGACGTCGTTTTTCGTGACCACATGCATTGCCCCAGCGTGTGGACCCATTGGACAGTCCGCCTCGACAGACCAATAAATCTGGACACTTCACCTGCCGTACGGCCATGGACACGGCCAAACACCATTGCCCCTTTTTTGCCACTTTGTCACGATTTTACATTTCCCCATATTGGATTACACTGAATGCTTGACACACCACGCCTCATAACCTCCTACGACCCTCTGATCATGTAGTGATAATGGACTAGCAATTAACCACATGTCGTGACCACAGCATCATCTGTCGAGTCCTAAAGATCCATCGTTGTTTTCTACAGGCGGTGACAAATTTTTTGTCCGGTGAGCTTTTATCACTGCAATCTTCTAAACGCTCTGTGCCCGACATTTCAACATCAACAATAAACAGACACTCGTATAAAACGTTTCCCTTCACTTATAAATGAAAACTTCTGTAGAAAACAAAATAGCACGTGTAGTTTCGCTATTTGCAATAAGCAACTGAGTATCCTGATTCACCGGGCAGGTTAACTAATGACTTGTTCCCGGTGCTTATGAGAGTGGGAAGCCTGAGGTCCAAGACAATATTTACAACCCTGGCTGATACAGGCTCGTCCACTAGATCCAAAGTGTTTTTCACATGCCAAATTGTTTGGCGGCAACTATACGAAGTCCCCAAGTTGCCAGTTACTATTTGTCGTGTGGGAATGCCAATTTGAAATATTTTATATACTTAATTTTGTATGTAATCATTTTGCTTCAAGTTGTGTTGTGGTCATTTTAGAATTAACAGTTTATTAAAGAACATTAACTTCCTTACCTAGCTCATTTCAATCGTCGAACATAAAACTTTATCTCTCGGACATGATCTGGGATCGATGTATTTTATTACTTAAAATTATTGAAATAATAATACTTGTATTTCTTTGAAAATGATTATTTACTTCACCAACATAAATTATAAATTAAAACAATACATTTATTCATAATTTCTTCCGAGCACATCGTCCTTGCACAAATATCAAATATCTCCTATTTACCCGGATGTTGAATCTGTCTGCCTTAGTAATCGTTCTCTACTCATTATATAGTGTGATCCATATAAACCTGAACCATTTCAATAGGTCATAACTTTTGAATCAATAATAGGACACACGTGCAACTTTGGGAGAATATAATACACAATTGGGAGATTATATTACACTATTTACATCTCAGAGAAAATGTTGGAAGTGTCCACCAGCATCTATATATGTTTGCACTCGTCTCACCATATTCTCTGAAGTTTTACGGAGAATATCCTCGCCAATGTTACTTATTTCGGTTCGAATGGATTCCTTGAGAACATCAGTTGTCCATGGCCTATTCTTGTACACTCTATTTTTAGATACCCCCACAAGGAAAAAGCCGGTGAGGTTAGGTCAGGGGATCTGGGGAGCCATAGACCTTTTGAGATTTTTCGATTATCAAAGAAACTGTTTACAAGTTCCATGGTGTCATTAGATATATGGCACGTTGCTCCATCTTGCTGGAAATAACCTTCTTTCAATTCGATATCATCCAGCTGCTCCACAAATGTATTGAAGATACACATATAAACGTCTGTGTCTACAGTCGTATCAAAGAAAATGGGACCAGCGATCCATAGATGCTGTTGGAGGACACACTTCCAACATTTTCTCTGAGATGTAAATAATGTAGTGTTATCTCCCAATTGTGTATTATATTCTCCCAAAGTTGCACGTGTGTCCTATTATTGATTCAAAAGTTATTACCTATAGAAATGGTTCAGGTTTATATGAATCACACTGTACATGAATCCCTCATCGCCAAATTTGTCTCTTGTTCTTTCATCCAACTGCAACTACAGTTTCACATAATATACAAACATTTTAATGATTTCTTTTTAATGTCTAACAACACAACAAAGTCCACTAACAATTTTGGTTTGGGGTCAACCATAAATAACTACTTCAGCATATGGCTGCGCCACATTCGCCCATCGCCGACACTCACGACCAGATGGAAATGAAAGTGAGAGGAGATCGCGGAAAGTAGAGTATACAAATCAGTATTCTCCTAGTGACCAAGAAAAAGCGAAAAAAATAGTCCCTCACCGGGGATCGAAACCGGGAACTCCCAAATACGAGGCATAAGCATTAGCAACTGAGATAGGGTATGTGAATGTTACACATTAAATTTCTTACTTTATCTGTGTATAAATATCTGTAGCAGCAGCTGTTTGCTTTTAACAGCTGATGTGGAAAATGCGATAGCAAACAAAGATGTCATCCGTCCATGTTGTTTTTGGAGTTAAAGTGGATCTGGCCATTTTCTTTATCTATCATGACCTATATCATGGAGGAAGTTTTAATGGAGGCAATAATTTTAAGTGAGGTTCCTTTGTGCTGCCTCCCTAGTAGTATATTAGGATTCCTGCCACGTGGCAACATTTCCTTCCGTTGCTTAGCAACTGAAACTTGG
>CM060958.1:107130126-107140126 GCA_030765055.1 Mantis religiosa | reverse complement strand
ACTGTTTGTGTTCTTAATGCTTTTCTGTTGCTTCTTACACAGATTCAATAATTCCCCTTTCTGCCCTATAACACACTTATACCAAAATTTCAGCATTCTCTCTATTATTATTCCCCTCCTTTTTGTATTACCCAGCTCTAGTAATGCCATTTCTCTTGCTGCCGATCTTGGCAGCCCTAGAAGTTCTTTGCAAAATAGTCCATACATCTGGTCTGTGTTCCTATCTCTAATGTGCCCCATACCTCCACTGCATACATTGTTCTGGCTTCAACGACTGCTTCATACATTCTTTTAACCATCTAACTGACATCTCCAGCTTACGTTTACATATTCTTACCTCTGTCATTGCCACCCTGCCTCACCGAATATTAGCACTACGTCACTATGTCGCCAAATGATATCCAGAGCAGAGGTGCTTAGTTTTACAAGCTACATATACAGGAAGATGATGTGTGTACATCACCCGTCTCCCAGAACGAATGTCACCGTTCGTAGCCGTGATCGCTGCCTATCACAGTTGCGCAATTTCCTCACGATCATGAATGGGCACGGTTATACATCCGGTCTGAATCGCACCTATCCATAGCAGCCCATAGTGGAAAGAGCTGAAGATCTTTTGAACTGCCGTGGTGTGGTACTGCATATTCCTAGCACACATCGTGCATCTGGCGTTACTATAATCATCGCAAAAGTTAAAGGCATATGGAGCCGGACCGTACCGCAGACTCCAGCGAACCATAAGCTTGCTTCGCCTACCAACGCTGCCGAATCTGGTGCACGCATCTCACGCGTCTGAACTGAGATAAATGTTTGAAAAATGGCAGATTCCAATCTTATAATAAGAAAGAACTTTATTTTCTGGTCATGACTGTACAAAAATCCTATCTCTACGATACTTAGAACACGAGCGATGCACTTTTTATCTTCACATGTTATGGTTAAATGTTACGGATAAATATGTGAAGATTACAAATGCCAATCTTAAAACAAGAAAGAATTTTACCTGCTGGTCATGATTATACAAAAATCCTGTCTCTACGGCACTTATAACGCAAGCTTTTCATCTTCACATGGTTATGGTTATACTCAACATCCATCCATTCAACACAGATAAGCCTGAAAACAACACCATTCCTTCCTCATAACATTTATCTCAATCATAAATAAATGATGCACCTACTATTAAAACAGAAGTCACGCAGTTTGAAACAAAGTTAATTTTCAGTTTGTTTTCAGAGTAGAGGTGTCGCTTTGTTAAAGTGAATGATATCGTTAAGTCCTGTGTTGAACTCGAGCTGAAATATTGTTAATATTGCATTTAATTATTATACACAAATCTTTTTTTGAGTGTTTGTGATCCGAGTGCATGAACATGTCCCTCGAAGCTTGGACGAGTGATTTTTTGAAAATGATTCATTCTCAGGGCAGAAGAATTATATTTAATGTGAACAAGTTTTTACGAAGGCTCTCCAATCCAGGGTATAGGGAAAGTGTAGATTTTTCAAAATCCCAGCAATTAACTCTGTATCCTTGAGGTGTAAATAGTGTACACACAGTGCCACAAATTTGTAGTGAACAAGCTTCATCCTTAGAAAAACAGAGCATTCCATATATATGCAACTGCTAAAGGAATTCAAAATGATGTCACTCTCTGTTTGTAGAAACTTGCTGATCAGTTATTTCTTTATAAACCTGTGAATGGCCTGGTATGTAGCAAGAATTACTTAGTCAAATCAATTTTAATGCTAGCATTGCAAACTTCAGAAACCGCCAATTGCTCCAGTTTAGAAAACCAAAAACGTCATCGCATAAAAGTTTCCCTATTTTAAGGTTATGTGCGAAGTACAATGAACTCTCTTCTAAAATAGCACTGGATCATAGTTTCTCTTACAAGCAATTTAAGGAACAGTTATATACAGGAGTTAACGTCGTGTGATTTTCAGTTGTGTTATCTATATTTTAGGTTTAATGATAACACAGTTACCAATGTCTTGTCTTCGGTTATGTAAATATTTTGTCTCAGTCTTAGTTTTCTGTTTGTGTTCTTGTTTGTTACTCTTTGTATTTCACTTAAATTTGTATATATTTAGTGTTAGTTTTTGTATTACATTTGGAATTCTCCTTTATCTTACTTTTATATTTAAGCATGTTTGTAAATTATTATGTATGTAGCTGCTGTAATTGGAGCATTGCTCTGTTGTAGCATAAATAAATAAAAAATACTTATATTTCAATCTCCGGGAAAGATCCATGAATTCGGAAAGCGAGTTACTGGATTGGAAATCGTGCTTGCTGTTCCACTGCTGTAGCGTGTGTCATGGTAATATTTTAATGTTTTAGGAATATCTAATGTGTTGTTTATTTACGGAAAGAATAGCCGAAACCTTTGCAGGTGGGTAAAGCTGCCGGAACTTCTGCAGGTGCACGTACTACGATTGGCAACAGCGCTCCGCTTGAGCATTGGTCAGCGTTCATACATCTAACTTTTGCGAGCAGTATAGAAGTACCTAGAGCCGAACATTGAGACCAGAGGGTTGTTCGCATTGGGTTGGTCTTGGCGGAGGAGTAGAGGTTTTAATACCTTTCAGTATCAATCTGGAGAGCTAGTAGTGACCTAGTTTGTATTCCACTCCACAATGTTCGTTCAGCAGTCTTTCATTTGAGACGCCGCGTGTAAATGACGTACGCACTTCATCCCTGGTACACCAGGCAGGACTTTTTAAGTTGTTAGATACTGGCTTGTTGGAACGAAAAATCCACTGGCAGTGAGGGCCCTTTGCTTCTGCAATAAGGAACAGAGATCCAGCTCTTACTTACTGGTTCTTCTTGTATCTTTGCGCTAGTTTTATTCTTTCCGTGTAGGAAAGGCAGAGAAGTTGCAGGACAAAGCAGACACAATAAAGTAGCTTTACGCATATTGCAGATAAATATAGCACACATTTATCCTTCCATCCGCAATAAAACAGATAAAAGAGAGATGAGAATGAAGTTCGAAATTTAGAGTGCTTCCTCCATTAAGTAATAAAATTTATTATAAATGCACTTATATAAGTTTCATTTTACGACTGTTATCCCCTCATCTCTTTCCCCTTTGTTGACGGCTATGATGGCTGCAATATAATTTTATAGCCTCACGATTGTCCCTTGTAACAGTAGCTAAATCAGCGAAAATGTTATTGGCTATCACACTACGCTCCAAAGTGTCGCCCACAACATCTTACACATTATTTTCCGTAATCTAAGTTAAGCTTATTGGTTTCCTCACACTGCTATGCTTTTATGTATAATAATTTTTCCATTTTAGTGAGTGGATTTCTTCCTGAATTATTTAATAAAATAGTCTGTTGATAGATAATGATTGGTCTTATATGACACGTTTGGCACTTAAACGCGTGCCCGGACATTTCAGAAAATTGCCTTTTTAGATTCAAACACTAAAAATGTGTACTTAAATTAAACCTGGGCAAGAAAATGTTATGCGGAAAGCAATATCTATCTAGCAGGTACGTGATACACAAAGCAAAACTTTCAAATAAATATTGTCACTAAACGTACCTTTTAGATAATGTATTAAAATAACATCTATTATGTGTTTCAAATGGGAAGAGTTCTCGCCTGTAGCGTTAGAGACTTCGCCATTGCCACCTCGTTACCCCCCACTCTTTCTATATTCCCCTCTCTCGCACACTTGCAAGTGTTCGTGGCGCTAGACGTAAGGGAACCCAAACTAAATTTTCCAAAGTTTTATAACAATGCAGTTGTTCAAATCACAATTGCAACATGAATATTCTACGCAAATGTTTTAAATATTTAGTTTAAAGTTAATTATAGTTTATGAATTATTTTTATAATCCAACGGTGCATCCGTATAGCTGTGAATGTTACGTTAAGAGATAATTCGTCATTGTCATTGTCTTCATCATCTGAGTACTGCAAATTTATGATGATAGGTTCCAAAATCTCGTTACGTGCTATTTCTTTCCAAAATTCGTCTTCTTATAGTTTATCTGTCTCACGCAGTTTTCCCAGTCTTGTTGTGTTCCTTGTCAATTTCTTCGTGAATAAGTCGTTCAACGTCAGTCAGTTTAAAAACATTATTTCTGTTTGCAACATAATTTGAGCCCACATTAACTCTATTGGATTGTTCTAGCAGTAGTAAAGGGAGGAAGGGGGAAGAGCTGGATCTCATTGATCCAGCTGATACACTTTTTCATGGAAGAGTAACTGAATAATGCTGCTTTGAACTCTAGAGAGATTACGAACCATTCATAAACAAAGATATAATATGACCAGACACGTTCTGCCAGACTAGCAAGAAGTGTATCGTTTCCTTTCCTCGAATTTAACAAACATCTTGGCTTACTCAAAGTACAAATTTCTTTTATCACGTCATGTCAACTGTTTAAGTTTCAGTTCTGAGTAATTTAAAATATACGTTCACGCATACATGCCAACTAATAATGATATTCATTACATTGCTTACGTCGCAATGAATTTTTATAATATTATCTACTTTATTTATTTGTATTAGAAAAACTATTTGAGTTAAAATATGGGGGTTTTACGGTTATGTTAAATACATTACTCTCTGATTCCTCGTGGATCAGCTTTTGCAAAATCTCAATTTTTGTCTTAGAGTGAATAGCATTTATTATAGATTGATTAGTTTGGCGCTCGTTACACACCACTTAGGGAAAATGCAATACGACAACACCGCAGTACTCCGATTGGCTGCTCACCTAGTAGCGCTCAAAGACTAACACCTTCCCATTTGAAACACATAATAATGCTCTACTATGTTTGGGATAGGCTTTGCTGCTTGGGGTAACGAAACCGACTGTCCTCTGTTTTAACTTAAAACTGCCAAAAAGATATTCTTGGGAAAATCTCCTGCATGAACAGTTTATTATTGTATCACGCCGCGCATTCGATATTGAACAATAACGTTTAGCAACGTCTCGGATATCGACCATCCACGGTCGTTCATCTTAATAATATGCTTGCAAGGATACGATTTTATAGGATAAAACGTCAGCTCGTTACTGAACCGTGATAGTATCTGTATGCAGTGATTAATAGACTACTCGTGCATATTGACGGCAGTATCAAACGTTAGGAATACGAGAGCAAAAATTATTAAAAATGACACGTCATAACAAAGCGTCTTTAAATAAGTGTCATCTGAGATAAATCAACAGCAGTTATAAAATAATTAAGAAGTTCTATTACCTCTACTTCCAGTTCTATCCAGTTCACTTCAATCTTTATTGCCAAAAACTGGCAGAGTTATTCTAAGTCTAAATTGTACTTATTCTGTTCTGATTTCAGTGTCTCTTAATTTTGAGGTTCACTGTTTCTCATCCAAAGATTTTTTTAAAATGTACGTCCACCAGCGTTAAACCATATCCGTCGGTGAATAAAATAGATGAAATATGCTCAAATGAGCCCCGGGTCATAGAGCTTAGTTACCCGTCACTCATCTTTCAGGATAAGGGAAAATAGCGAAGAAACCCCTTATTCAGATTACTCACCGTGATCAGGATTCGAACTTGGGATCTTTTGAACATGAGGACTTGCTACCACTTACGCTACAGAGGCATTCAATTGTTTATTCAAAATAATATTTATTCCATTACATGTTGTATATGGAATAATTTTAGTAAACAGCATCCATGGTTACGAGATACGCTCGAAAATGTATTGATAAACTCTCGTGGGATTATCTACAACTTATCCCTGTTTTATTTTAACGTATGTAGTACACCATTTGTTGTTTTCATTCAAAAATGTTACGACCGTGAAAAATCGATCCTAAACTAGAAATTTGCGACCTTTTTTGCTTTATCTTCACCTAGACAGAGTAAACATTCCAAACCACTCAAAAATCTGATGTGTGAGTTCCCTGGAAATACAGGTTTTGAGGAGCCTTAAATAAAGAGAAGCAGTCTTAATAAAAGGATCACTTACTGTGCGTGTCTATGAATGTAATATTTATTATAGATGTTGTTAATATAATAAAAATGATAGTGTATAACTAATATTTAAGTTCAGTATTTATATATATAAAAATTACTAAATACTGTATATATCTTCACACTTTATGATTACAAACGATGTTTTGTTCTGTCAGCCTTCCCTACAGGTGTATCCGTTATCGGTTTCAACGCTTCCATACTTTGTCACTTAAAGTGCTGTTGCTATTCAGTGTTTCTTTAGGTTAACACATAACTACTGATTGTTTTCTATATACCTCTTGTACCTACAATGAAATTTATATCTGCAAATGCTTTTTCTAACTTAACAGGATGTAGATAGAAAATTAAGCTTTCATGGTAACAGTTTATAGTAGCTACGATATAAAAATAAATGATTTTGTGCAGAGAAAGTCATGTGAGTGTTGGATTAGATTATCCACTATTGAAGGAATGATATGAGGGTGTCCTACGGGCTAGGCACACCAGCTAGCGTGAGCATCCCTAGAGATTTTTCATCTTAACACTAGAGTTTGTCGTGCAATTCCACAAAAGCTCTCCTCAGCAACGACTACAACGACCCTCTACCATGGGAAGTGCAGTTGCAGGTTTTGCAAACAAATTCAGTGTTGCAGAAAGGCGATCCCGACACTGCTACACTCTAGGCTATATCGCTATCAGTTATCAGCTCAGTGGACAAAAAACTCACCCCTGGACAACTTAACATTAATAACGCCTAACACCACATCTGGACCTCATAATTGCCTAGATTCAGTTAGGAAGTGAGTCCACAAGGTTTCGCAATCATGGCACATCCAGCTGACACCACTCACTTACGAGTTGCTCGCGCAAATCCACCAAATTCTAGAGATCCTGATTTGGGAGTTTCACCCATTCTTCCAACATATACAACAAATTTTCGGATGAGTTTGCAGGCCAATGTTTTCCTCAAACCAGTCCAATACTCTTCTAGCCCAATGAACCCTGCAGTTGTCATCTTGAAATATAGAGAAGGCAACAACACAATTATCATGGAGATATTGACTAAATGGTAGCACCTGCTCATGCAGAATGTTTATATAAACATGTTTCGTCCTATTTGTCACCAGATGGAGCAGACCCAGTCCATAGTGACAAAAACACACCCAAAACACTACTGACCCACCTCCAGTTTGAACCTGGCCCTGTACATAATCCGGATGAAATGCTTCATATGGCCGGCGGTGCACCCGACGACGTGCGTCATTCGAATAGAGGCGAAAACATGATTCATCGAACCACATGACATTCTGCCAGTCACCTACCGTCCACGATCTTCTTTTTTTATTTCAGCCCACTGAAGTCACATAGCTGTATGTCTTTGTGAGCAGGGGCCTCCTTCGAGGTGTCTGACTCTAAATGTTCATGGAATATAGTTACCGCTGCAATATCCTCTTGCTGACAGGTCGGGATGGACCTACATTTACGGACTGGAGGAATTCCTGTCGCGTTTGTAAGCGATTTGCGTTTACTAGCCGTGAAACTCGTCTCCGGTCCCACTCAGTCATGATCCTTTTCCGGCCACAATTCCGACGTCGTTTTTCGTGACCACATGCATTGCCCCAGCGTGTGGACCCATTGGACAGTCCGCCTCGACAGACCAATAAATCTGGACACTTCACCTGCCGTACGGCCATGGACACGGCCAAACACCATTGCCCCTTTTTTGCCACTTTGTCACGATTTTACATTTCCCCATATTGGATTACACTGAATGCTTGACACACCACGCCTCATAACCTCCTACGACCCTCTGATCATGTAGTGATAATGGACTAGCAATTAACCACATGTCGTGACCACAGCATCATCTGTCGAGTCCTAAAGATCCATCGTTGTTTTCTACAGGCGGTGACAAATTTTTTGTCCGGTGAGCTTTTATCACTGCAATCTTCTAAACGCTCTGTGCCCGACATTTCAACATCAACAATAAACAGACACTCGTATAAAACGTTTCCCTTCACTTATAAATGAAAACTTCTGTAGAAAACAAAATAGCACGTGTAGTTTCGCTATTTGCAATAAGCAACTGAGTATCCTGATTCACCGGGCAGGTTAACTAATGACTTGTTCCCGGTGCTTATGAGAGTGGGAAGCCTGAGGTCCAAGACAATATTTACAACCCTGGCTGATACAGGCTCGTCCACTAGATCCAAAGTGTTTTTCACATGCCAAATTGTTTGGCGGCAACTATACGAAGTCCCCAAGTTGCCAGTTACTATTTGTCGTGTGGGAATGCCAATTTGAAATATTTTATATACTTAATTTTGTATGTAATCATTTTGCTTCAAGTTGTGTTGTGGTCATTTTAGAATTAACAGTTTATTAAAGAACATTAACTTCCTTACCTAGCTCATTTCAATCGTCGAACATAAAACTTTATCTCTCGGACATGATCTGGGATCGATGTATTTTATTACTTAAAATTATTGAAATAATAATACTTGTATTTCTTTGAAAATGATTATTTACTTCACCAACATAAATTATAAATTAAAACAATACATTTATTCATAATTTCTTCCGAGCACATCGTCCTTGCACAAATATCAAATATCTCCTATTTACCCGGATGTTGAATCTGTCTGCCTTAGTAATCGTTCTCTACTCATTATATAGTGTGATCCATATAAACCTGAACCATTTCAATAGGTCATAACTTTTGAATCAATAATAGGACACACGTGCAACTTTGGGAGAATATAATACACAATTGGGAGATTATATTACACTATTTACATCTCAGAGAAAATGTTGGAAGTGTCCACCAGCATCTATATATGTTTGCACTCGTCTCACCATATTCTCTGAAGTTTTACGGAGAATATCCTCGCCAATGTTACTTATTTCGGTTCGAATGGATTCCTTGAGAACATCAGTTGTCCATGGCCTATTCTTGTACACTCTATTTTTAGATACCCCCACAAGGAAAAAGCCGGTGAGGTTAGGTCAGGGGATCTGGGGAGCCATAGACCTTTTGAGATTTTTCGATTATCAAAGAAACTGTTTACAAGTTCCATGGTGTCATTAGATATATGGCACGTTGCTCCATCTTGCTGGAAATAACCTTCTTTCAATTCGATATCATCCAGCTGCTCCACAAATGTATTGAAGATACACATATAAACGTCTGTGTCTACAGTCGTATCAAAGAAAATGGGACCAGCGATCCATAGATGCTGTTGGAGGACACACTTCCAACATTTTCTCTGAGATGTAAATAATGTAGTGTTATCTCCCAATTGTGTATTATATTCTCCCAAAGTTGCACGTGTGTCCTATTATTGATTCAAAAGTTATTACCTATAGAAATGGTTCAGGTTTATATGAATCACACTGTACATGAATCCCTCATCGCCAAATTTGTCTCTTGTTCTTTCATCCAACTGCAACTACAGTTTCACATAATATACAAACATTTTAATGATTTCTTTTTAATGTCTAACAACACAACAAAGTCCACTAACAATTTTGGTTTGGGGTCAACCATAAATAACTACTTCAGCATATGGCTGCGCCACATTCGCCCATCGCCGACACTCACGACCAGATGGAAATGAAAGTGAGAGGAGATCGCGGAAAGTAGAGTATACAAATCAGTATTCTCCTAGTGACCAAGAAAAAGCGAAAAAAATAGTCCCTCACCGGGGATCGAAACCGGGAACTCCCAAATACGAGGCATAAGCATTAGCAACTGAGATAGGGTATGTGAATGTTACACATTAAATTTCTTACTTTATCTGTGTATAAATATCTGTAGCAGCAGCTGTTTGCTTTTAACAGCTGATGTGGAAAATGCGATAGCAAACAAAGATGTCATCCGTCCATGTTGTTTTTGGAGTTAAAGTGGATCTGGCCATTTTCTTTATCTATCATGACCTATATCATGGAGGAAGTTTTAATGGAGGCAATAATTTTAAGTGAGGTTCCTTTGTGCTGCCTCCCTAGTAGTATATTAGGATTCCTGCCACGTGGCAACATTTCCTTCC